>JAUZNJ010054604.1:0-14421 GCA_034780135.1 Jordanella pulchra | reverse complement strand
AAACAAAGAATATGCAGCTCTTTAATACTAAATACCTACTACATAAATTATAACTTTAGTCATTTTAGTTTGGTTTACAGTGTGACACGTCACATCACATTATGGACATTTCCAGTTTTTATCTCCTAACCTGAGGTAGAGGAGCTCCTGGTCCCACGTCCTCAAAGCTGGACTGATACTCAACGTTGCCATCTGGTGCCAGGTGGACTAAGTGTGGACGAAGAGTCCTCCATGGCAGGTCCAGTCTCAGAACAGACTCCAGTACCTTGGCCCATTCCCCGACTGACACACAACCTGTTACAAAGGAGCTGCTTTCAGGTAAAGGCTACATATGTTAACAAGGAAGACCACATGTTTGTCCTGGAAAGAGAATACCTGTTTCATTTGGGTCGTACTGCTGGAAGGCTGTCATCAGCTCAGATCGATGGGCAAACAGTTTCTCCTTAAGAGCCCTGAGAGCAGAGCCTTCAGCTACACGGACTCTGCAATCAGCGTATGCAAAACAAGTTTGGAACCAACACTTTCAATTCAAACTGTTTATCCTAAATATTAAGCTTGTTTATGATATCCAAAGCTGAACACTATACAACTTTTGTATTCATCAAATATTTGCAACACAAGTGAAGTACGCACTTGATTGACTGGATGACCGTCATGTGCATATCCAACACACAGTGTGGCGTTTTTTGTTTACTTGCATGTCTACATGTCACAATCAAAGCACTGTGATCAAATTTAGCGGTAAAGGCTGATAGTTCTGATTCTATAAATCAGCTTCTGATCCTATTAAAGCAACACTATGTCACATTTAGTCACAAGGGACACTAGAAATTTACCTTCCAGGTTTACTGCTCCTGGAAGCAATTGAGGCAACATTGCACTGTCCCAAAATCAAACAGTCTCCCTCTGTGTTTTAGACCAGTTTGGAGCAGCAGACTGGCTACTGACTCTAGACAGCATTTCTTCAAAATGATAAAACTTTAAGACCAATCATTCCTGAAATTAATAATCCCACACTTATAAGATATTAGAGAAAATACACAGAAAGTGATTGTGTCTTTATTTTGTGCCATAGAACAAAAAGCTAGGTTCCTAGATTCTGCTCCTCCAGGTCTGGTTTCCTGCATCTTTTAGATGTGCCTTTGCTTCAGCACAGCTGAGTCAAAAAATCAGATCGTTGGCAGGATTCTGGGGAACTTGTGTCCATCATTTTTCATCAAATTGATAAGGACTCCTAAACCAGAGCAGAAGTGCATCAGCGGACGGCATGATAATTTTTATATCAATAGTGCTGGAAGAAAGGAAGGAGATAGGAAAAGGAAGGTGGATCCAAAATTGTTATCTGGTACTTAGGACTTATACGGAACCCCGAAATCATAAAGGAAAATGAGGTGAAAGTAAGCAAACATGGATTAATCAGCTTCCTCTCATTTGCTTTTAGTACTTTCATATTACTTATGCCAACGATTATGATAAAGACACACACTTGTCTTAGAGCTCCTCTATATAACCACATCAATTGTATCATTTTTCCATGATGTTCCTCTACAGAAACACTCTGGTTGGCTTTGCAGCACTGGTTATTAGGAGTAAAATATAACAAGAAAAAATATTTTACACAGTCCTCATGTCAATCAATGATGACATTGTACCTCTGTGTGAGTGTAAGCCTGCGGGTCGTGCGGCTGACTTGGTACTGGTAGAAGCGAGGAACCAGTTCCTTGCCTAGTTTGATGTAAGCACCACGGTTGCTTCCCTCCTCATAGTAGTTAGAAGCTGAGAAGATGGTGATAACCTACAACATTTACAAGTTCATCTCTGCCAGCTCATGCATGTCAAAGTGTTTGGACCATAAGAGTGAGTTAGATGTCCTACCTTTCCATCATGACAGAGCTCATATCCCTCCTGTTTGCACTCATGAGAGCGGATGAGCAGCTGCAGCCTGTGCTGGTGCAGCAACCTCTGAGTAATGTCAGGACCAAAGTAGCAGCCTCCACCTCTGAAAGTGTTTGGTGTGCAGCCTTCTTGTGTTTTAGGGTCACTCCACAAAATATCCACAATCTAGTAGATACAGAAGTGGACCTAGATACTTTTTATGAAACATTAGGAAAGAGAGATGAAGATTTTCTTTCTAAAAGAATATTTAACCTGTTTCCATTCCTGTTCCTGTTGTGGAGGCGATGGAAGTGGAACAGAGGATAACGAGTCCAGGAAAGGCACCTGGAGGGCATTGTAAGGCATGCTGGGAGATGATGGGTACGTTTGAGGCGAGATGCAGGAGGGAGTCCTAGGAGAGCAGAGCGAGGAACAGGACGACGAGGAAGATGAGGAGGAAGAAGTGGAGGCTCCGCTGTCTTGCCGGCTGACCCCACATCTCCTCTTTCTGAAGAAGAGAACAGGTAGTAGAAAAGATCATGTCTTTTATGAAATAAATGAATAAATACTGGAAAAACCCAAAGCCGACAACATGTGCATGTGAGGAAAAGCTGTCAGACCTCAGTCTGGGTGTTCTGTGGTTCTCAGTGTAGCTGCGACTGCTATGAGAGCTGTCCGTCGATCTCATTCTTTTGCTCAGCCTGTGGGACTGACCAATGCCGAGCTGCTCCAAACTGTGTCTGGGAAACCTCAGGGCAGATTTCACCTGGGAAAGTAGGCAAAAGTGATTTAAAAAGCTTTAGCAAGGACGAATCCTAACACCTGTTGGAAGTACAAGAAATAATCTTTGTAAAAGTGCCAAAATGAAACATTCTCTATTCAGAATCAAAAGATACCCGTGCTTGTGCACTTCTACCTTTTTTTTTTTACCTTTGTAAATCATTTAGTTTTCTGGCTGGAGATGACAAAATGTCCATAGAGGATTAGAGAATCCAGCTGCATTATGGTTTAAAGGTCTAAAAAGTGAATCAGGCATACACCTTAAATGTCATTTGTGTATAACCAAGGCTACCTGAAACCTGGTTGAACTAAATAACATTTTTACATCTTTTGTTATGAATCAAATAAATTCCCAATAGTAAACCCAAAACATTAAAGTTTTGTTGTAATGTAAATGTAAAAAAGTAAAAAAAAAAATTAAGGGGTAAGAATATTTCACCAGGATTCCTAATCACATCTGGATTAGCTGTGACTTCCTTTATGTCACCACATTAAAAATCCTTGGAATTTAAAAAAAACAAAGAAATCATTACTGAGACACTGATCCTCTCTGACCTTGTGTCTTTCTATGGAGTTGAGCATTTCAAGGTCCGTCTGGTCTGAAATCCCTCCATGCACAATCAGGATCTTGGCATCAATGACCGTTGCAATGGGCAAAAGGCTGAAAACGTCCTGAAACAGCTGGAGGATCTCCCTCCCATGGGTCTGAATGCATTAAAACAAATAGATCTCATGAGGATGAACCCTTTCACATTTATTCTAACCAATTTCAATGGTCGCCACCATCTATAGAATACGGTACACAGAATGGTACAATGCCATTCAGTTGGCTCTACCTTATACTTCTGCATAACTTCTTTTGTGAATCCATATCTAAGAAACAAGAAAACATATCAGGTCTTCTGGGGGTGAAATGTTATCTCTTTGATTTTTCTTGCCCCTTTCCACCCACCTGAGGTTCATGATGTGATCTTCATGGTTTCCTCTGTTCAGGTGCATGTGGTCTGGGTAAAGCAGAAGGTAGGCAAACAGGAGAATAACCACTTCTACAGACTTTTTCCCACGATCCACGAAGTCTCCATTAAAGATATAGGGCGTCTCAGCAGAAGGTAATCCATTCTGTACAGCAACAAAGATTGAACTGCCTTTTGACCACCGTGAACTTTTTATTTTTAAAACATTTGTCATGTATTTCTATTAAAAAAAGGACAATTTTTGCTTTAGAGTACCTTATAGAATATCAGAAGTAAGTCATCCAGCCGACCATGCAGGTCACCTGCACCAAAAGAAACATCCTGACATAATTAACTTTTCTTGCCAGTTAGCAGGTTCCAGGTTCTTTATAGCAATTAACAAGCTTCGGGTCCAACACTGCAATGATTTTGAAATTTTCTTGGAAGAATCTGGATGGTTTTCTGTGTTTCACCCTCATCTGTTTCTCTCTCGCTTACACATTTTCACAAGGTTAAGGCTTTAAATAGGCCACTTCAAAAACATACTGCTGGACCTATTTGTTGTTTCTTAAAAAAAAGTTGATTAGTGTTCAGGATGATCATCATTGCTGCACCATCATGCTGCTTCCAATTTCAAAGTCTTAACACCCTCCGTCACCTTCAAATACATTTGACCAAGCAGAATAAAGCCAGTTAAACAGTGCCTTGGATGGAGCATATGCTGAAAGAAGACCCAGCTCCAAAGCTTGCACCTTTAAGCACAATTATTTGTGGACAAACCAAATGCATTTTATAGAAAACTGTTATTGACAGATGAAGCACAAATTAAGCTGCTTGTTCACAATGATAAGAAGTGGGATTTAAGGTGAAGCTTATGTGATCTGTACCAACTATAAAACATGTTAATGGTAGCCTCATGCTGTGCCATTGCACAGAGTGACTGGAATAACAACCTTCATATTCCTCAACTAGTTGTCAAAGCAATAAATACACACTTGAAACTTGGGAACAATTTACTTTCCACATAAAACAAGGAATTCAAAGCTGTTTCCAAATTGAATAAATAATGTTTCCCATAAATAATTTAAAACAAAAAGCTTTTAATGACTTAAACTGTAAAGCTCTAAATCAAGTTCTAAACTATGAGTTAAAATCTTCAAATGGCCCATCCCCAACACATGGAGTGTGTGTTCTTTGCTTTTGTCACAAGTATTCTTGAGTTTAATGAGATGCAAGTCGGTCTGAGGAGGCAGCTGTAGGGAAGTCAAGAGCCTGATCAGTGTGCAAATATCTTGGAACGCTGCTATCAAGACGTCAACTGTGCTTCCAACGCTTCCAAAGACATCTGTGAATCAAAAATCGGATGTTATCAAGTGGAACTGAAACTCCTTACCACATATGGTGATCTCCTTGGTGTAGGATGTCGACAAATGGATAATATTGGGCATCTGTTTGAGGAGCTTTTTGGTTTCATACAGCAGCTGAAGGACATACCTGGCATGTAGAACCTGTTTGAAAAGAAAAAGAAGTTCATCATGTGAAAAACAAGCAAATGGTGCTTTATGGTGGATCAGAGTGTCATCATGGGTACCTGCTGCTCCTTAAATGCACTGAGGAGGGCGTTAGTATCAGAGACAGAAAGAGGGAATGAAATACAAGGTCCAGTGTAAGACTCTGGGATGGAGATTGTTTTGTAGCAGGTCTCTCTGTCAAACCAGGGGTCAATGACAGGGTCCAGCAGCTGGGAGATCAAGTCTGCAGGACATGAAAAGTGGACCTGTGTACATGTTAAATAGTCATTTTGATTACTTTTATTGGAATAGTTTAAAAGTGAAAGGTGTTGCTTCATAAAAACATTCTGTGCCTCTTTTAGCTCTAAACTTTAAAGCATTGCACTGTTCAATCCACGAGAAACCCTTAAATCTTTTAACAAACCAAAGGAGAGCTATAGTCAAGCATTACCTTATGCATTATAATGAGAGGTATAGATTTAAAATGATCTTCCTTCAATCTAGAAGTTAGTTTTAAGAACAAAAAGATCTCTAAAGAGATAACATTTTTAAAAAAATGAAATATTTTGGTTTTTATTTACATTTTATTTAAACAATGGCATATCAGAACTCATTTTATACGTTTCTCCAATATTAGTGCAAAGATGTTTACTGGCATTACAGCAGTCAAGTTCTGATAACTGCTGACCAGCTCATTGAATATTTTCTCAAATATTGGAGTGATTTTATAAGCAGTGATGAGCTCAGAGTCTTTCAGGCCGGAAAGCCTCCTTTCCATCACCCTAAACTTTGACTCCCTCCAGTGATTCTGTATCTTGACTCTTACTGGGTTACTCCCAAATGATTTTGAGCATAACTGTACTTTATTTGTATCATAATAACATAATACTTTATTTGTATCATAATTTGTATTGTAACATACACCAAGGAATCTTCATACAAAGCTACAGATCAATTCTTTTCTATCTAATCTGATACCAGAAATCTGTTTCCTCTTTAGGTGAAATTTCCCCCAGTAAGTTCAAATCAAGAATTCAGGTTCAATCAGGAGTTAAAACCATCATTTTGGTGATAAGGTTTTGCCTCTGGTGGTTTTTCTTATGTTTTTGTCCAGTCTTCTACAGCCTTTAGGAGGAAGCAAAAAGCCATTCTGATAAGAACAGACTTTTTAGGATTTCTAGTTAACACCCTTTAGATAAGAACAAGATGGAGCTTGTTGACGCTAAACTGTGGAAGCCATCATAGCTGTAGTAACTGTTGTAGGAAGAAGCTCTTTGCACAGAGAATATCTAATTATAATTTGAGGGGCTGTGGTGGGTTTAAACATAGAAGAAGTGGGAATCACCAGGAAACGTTTGTGTCAGTTTAACACTTTGGAACCGGTCAGGGTCACACCTTAAGCACTGTCCAAATATTCATCCATTTCAATAAAGGTAAAAAGAAACTGTTTAGTTGCAACACATGGCTGTGGCTCACGTGTTTGTGCGTGTGTGTGTGTGTGTGTACAATAAATGGGTAGTTTTGATCATTTCAAATAATTTAGATACTTTTTCTCTGATATTTTGTAAAGACAGATTTCTGCTCTGCAGCTGATAAAGATTGTCACATTTAATAATTATCTCTAAATTACTGCATTTTACTGGCAGCACCTTGTGATTACATCTGCTCTTATTTGGCATAAAAAAACAAAGACCGGACTTCACCTTCTGCATTCCAGCCATATTAAAAAGATTTTTTTAACAGTACAAGAAAATCCCCTATATTGCTTTTGGGGATGTCCTGATCCAATATTACTAACACAAATCAGGCAAATAACTAATATTGGTGCATTTAGCATGCTAATAGTAACACTCTTCTCTTTTAATTTTCTGTAACCCTTTCTAATAAATAATAAACATTTCCATTGTTTTTATACCCATAGTGACTATTGCTCTCTGTATGAGTTATGTCACTTGATCCAAGCCTTTTCAAGCCTTCTACACTATAAAAATGATTTATAACATATTTATTATTTGTGCTGGTATATCAGATTAATATTGGTGTTGGTCAATATTCAAAGCTGTAATATTGGTATCATATTGGTAATGAAATAGCTGCATTGGGACATCCTTAATAGCTAGCCACACAGGGTTACCTCTGGCTGGAGAGTATAAAGTAAATTTAGGGTACAGTAAAAGAATGTTTGTCATTTTAATAATTTGTAGAAAATTATAGGATTATAATTTTGATTTACAGAATGCAAAATACACAAAGATTTTGGACCTAAATGGTTTAAAATTAAATTGTTTTTTAATTAGAAACGTTTCATATAAAAATATCCCTAGAACAGGGTTTAATACGTAGAATCTTGCTTAAAATAGCTTGCCCCTTTTTTCAGTTCCAGCTCTATGTGACATGAGAGCACTTCGATATGCTAATAAAAAGAATAATAGCCTCTAATTTATGCAAGGAAAAAGCAGACATCTACCTACAGGCCTCCTTTGTAGGTCCATTGTCTGTTGTCCATTAAATGCTCTTTGTTCTACTCTTGGTCTCTCACTTGCAAACAAAAAACACAGATGTCTGCGGCACACAGTGATAACCCTGTCTGCAGAGTGGCTGAATTTAAAATGCATGAAAGACCATGTTCAGCAGAGAATCAGCCTTAAGGATGAGGGACGGATTAACTTGTCGAAGAAGCGCATTGCTTTTCAGCCGGATAAGTGGTGCAATACACACCTAAACAGTTTAAAAAGCTACACACCAACACAGAGGCCTCCATGTTCATGCTTGTTACTAAGCAACAGGGCATTAACTGGGCTTTCCTATTCAGACCAACACATGGTGGTTTAACAAAAACGGTGCTCATTACAAGAAATTATATTTCATTTTTAACAACTTAGCCCCAAGTTATTAGCGACAAATACTGAAATATCACCTCTTACTGAGGTCTGAAGTTTTGAATACCAGACCACACTTAATTATAAAAAAACATGCTTGAAGACACAAATAAGAGGGTAAAATGGAAACTTTAACAAATATAGCCATTTGCTCAAAAGAGAAACATGACTCACAATCTTACACTTACTGAAAACAATACATTTAAACGCAAGCAGTATTTTGGTCTCACCAGGTCCGTTTCCATTAAGCTGAGTGAAGTTGTCCAGCATGTATGTGAAGAAACTGGACAGCTGGAGAAATCAAGATAAAAAAAAGAACACATAACTTCATGGAAACATGACGACCTAAAGAGCAGCAGTTAGAAACATGTGAAACACAGATAGAAAAACCTGCAGCTGGTCCTGTTCTCCAGCGTACTCAATGGACTGAAAGATGTTCCAGGTGTACCTCCGTCTTATCTCCAGTCGGGCCATGTAGCGCCGGTACCATCGCTGAATTAAAACTGCTGCCTTCATTGCTGCAGAAGTGAAATAACATGTCGCAGATGTTATAAATCATTTAACAGAAGTACTTCATCTTCAAGTGTTAACTTTTTTTATTCTAAGGCACTATATATAAAGTAAGACAAAAGGTATTTAATACCAACCCTAGACAATGTGCTTTGCAAAACAATTGTAAAAACCTAACATTCTGTAAGACAGAGGTGGAAGGAAAAGGAAACATGGCATACATAAAAAACAAAAATCTATAAGTCCTGACATGAATGCTCACGCATGTTTTAGATGTCTCTCCGCTGCAGCACAACTTGTTCAAATGATTGAATGACCCCTTCAGTAGCCATAAAGCCATGAAAGAAGCCCGTTTATCATTCATTCATATAAGCCAGGTGTGTTGCAGCAGAAACAAAAACACAAACAGTTCTCCTTCACTACTACTCTGTGTTTACCATTGAAATAAAAACAGATAAACACAACGGAAGAACACAAGGTTCAATATGTAGAAAGATGCACAACCCGCCACTGCTCAGGACTAAAAAGAATCTTACTTAGAGCCGGGCTGGGACTCTTCACGGCTACATCTGTGAGAGAAAATACAAGTCACCAAAAGAAGCTGGTAATTGAATAAAACCACGAGCAAACACAGACACACATGAAGACTCACAGACAAACAAAAAAAGAAAGGATAACAAGACACAAGGGAGGTCATGGGCAACGGTGGGACTGGAAAAAATCTGAACGAATTAAACAATCTTTTGGGAGTAACAACACTCATTAAAGACGACAAGCTGTGAAGACAAGCCAAGAAGACAACGCACTGACAGAAGGGGAGAGAAAAAAAACAAAGCAGTGATAAAATAGCATGTTTATAGCTAAAAAAAAAACGCTGCTTCTAAGGTTAAACAAACAAACAAAAAAAACAAACAAAAAAACATAAGGAAATCATTTAAGATTTTTTATTTTAGTCCAAAGGTCCACAGATGGATATAGAGTATCAATAACTTATTAAAAATAACTGTGTGCTACACACTCTACATGATGTTATCCAAAAAGACTGTATAATACTTTCCATGGATTTCAGATAGTGTATTTAAGTTTCCAATTTTAACATTTAACTTGTATTTATCCTTTCTATAGTTCCTACTTTCGCCTTCCCTGCTGCATTAAAGTCTATACATTTGTTTTATTTATACCAAAATCTTTAACCTTTCATTGTGGCAAAAATAATTGACTTCCTGGAATTGATGCAAACTCCTGTCATGAAATGGCTTATTGCTACTCTTTCTGCCTGGGTCCCCTGGAAGACTAACTTTTGTCTTTATGAGAATAATTAAGAAAAAGTCTGCATCTCTGATATATTTAATTGTCTTTTACTTTAACATTATCCGTGTCATTGTTGGGGGTTCATTGTTGTACAGTTTCCTTAATGCATTGGATTATTATGAGAACTGTAGCAGGTTGTTGGGACTTGATAGTTCTACCAAGGTTCAACGCCAAGATAGTCAGAGGGGTTTTGTTTTTAGGACTTTACTTGCATCCTGTGTGTAATTTCTTAATTACAATTTAACTGTAGTCTTAAACCATGCTCTTCTTTCATGATAGACCAGTTCAAGTTAGACCATACAACCTGTAATTTCTGTTTAAATTAATGAATCCCTTTTTTGCCCACAACATAAAAAATGATACTATATGAAACACACTATTACCTGTTTCCAGAGACTTTATATGTGTTACAGTGGTAACAGAGGTGCCACATCCCATGATGGTCAGCAGGGCGGTCCAGGGGTCACATATTCACTTTTTTCCCAAGCATAAAGGGGTTGCTTTGGATGGCAAAGTCTAACTAACTCAGACTTTTTTCACCTTTTTCGTCCAACATTAAAAAGCAGCCATCACCTGTTGCAAAATATTAGATTTGGTCAAAAAGGAGATTAAAATGTTTACATTTCTCTTGTTGGGCCCCACTCTTACAATATCCTAGCAACGCGACAGATTTACGAGTGAAATCAAGCTTATAAATAATAATCGCTTCAGCAAATTGTGCAGAAATGATTCTCTCCACGGAAATGGTTGCAAATCACATTATTCCTTTTTGATTTCATAATCAACCTATTTTCGCTTCCAGTTTAGTTCATTTAACCTTACCGGAGCTTAAATCCTCTTGATCCGCCACGAAGAAGGGAGCGCATCATTTCATGCGTAAAAAAATGCGCGTCCAAGTCTGCAGAGAAAGTCCAGCTATTGGTCCCACGAGTGTTGGGGTTGCATGCTCAAATGCAAGGACCATTCTCCTGGAGACACTGCGGACGCTGGAGGTGGTGTGGTCTGCATGACCAGAGATCAGGGCTGGAAGATGAGGCGGAGACAGCAGCAGGTTTCAACAATAAAAGCATGTTGTTAAGCGGTTTTTACCTTCATCTCTCGAAAATGACTTCGAACTCGCATATTTAGGTCAAGATAACCTTACACATTGTACTCTATAGAGTTTTATTAGATTTGCTGATTTAACTTACCCTGAAATCAGAGTGGAGGATAAATAAAACTTTATTAATAATGCTGCATAATTTAAAGGAGCTGAGATTTGTATATTGATGAGAAACATTACCGTTTGAATTTCATTTGAATTGTAGGTCATCATGCATTACACAAGATTTTTCCACAGCCTTAAACGACAAGTTACCATATGTTAGCATTTTAAGGAAAATGGAAGATCCAGATAGGTTTGGAACTGATGCTGGAGAATATAAGCTGGACTGCTCAGACACCTTGTATAGAAGTTGGAGTGTCGTCCTGCTTCTCTTACTGTAATTGTATGCGTTCTCCATCCTCTCACATGCAAATATGCCTGCCTCTGTCTTTCTTGGATGGGGTCACCTGTAGAGCTAGTGAAGTTACCTTATGCATGTATACCATCTCCTTGAAACCAGAAGGCTGCTCACAGAGCCTGGTTCTGCTGAAGCTTTCTTCCCTCTTCACAGTTGCTACATGCATGCTGTTTGTGAGGGATTGCTGGTCTGATTCCTCTCTCCAAATCCGGCCTGGTTTTCCCTTTAAAAAAAATTTGGTTGAATGATGATCTGCAGCTAAACCTGTTGCTGGTCGGATGAAGATCAGGCAGGGGGCCAGAAAGTTATTCGGCTCTCAACACTTCATGACCTTATTCACTGGATTAACGATTTTCACAGATCTTGCTTAAAAGATTGAGTGTAAACAGTTTGAAACCTCATGAGGTGTCATCACATAGCTCCATAGTTACCACCAACCCAGAGCAAATTAGCATTTGTTTTAGGGATCAAGTCAAATCTAAAACGCCTCAATTTTTATTGAAAAGAGATGCACAACTGAAGTTTCCCAACTTCAGTTCTTGAGCCATTATCCCGCTGCCTTTAGGGCACCAGAATTAAACAAATTCCCCATTACCAGCCCTCTACAGAGTAAGAGCTTCAGCCATTTTAGGTGTTTAAGAGATGCATCCAAGAGTTACAGGATAACTCACCCCAGTTAATCATACTTCCAGCTACAGTCCCTCATTTTATACTCAATTTGCTGAACCATTTAACATTTTGAATTTTTTTTAATTAAAACAGGTCCTAAAATAATGGAAATGAGTCATAGGCTTTACTTCATCGGCCAAAACATACAGTCCTCAGTCCATCATTTGCACTCAAGTTGGGAATAACTAGGACCCTTCTGTTATAGGTTTGATGCTACATGTAACTGAATGGCAAGGCAGAAGTAGTAATTTAAATACTTTTATTAATACATTTAAAACCAGGATAAGAAACAGTCCAAGACTTCATGCAGCAGCTCTTGAATTAATCCTGCTTTGTACTAGAGTCACAGCAGCATTAATCTCTTGCAAAGTGATGATTTTTAGTCGATTCCTCTTTGAGAGCCGAAACGCCTCCAAGCTCACCAGTCTGAGCAGTAGTGGTCTGGGGAAACAAAGCTGCCGACTGGCTAAGACATCCAGATACTTTGTCCCTGCAGGATAAGCCTTGAAACAAGAACATATATATATATATAAAAAGTCAGCCTGAGGGCTTTAAAGAATGGTCTGTAAATGTCACTAAAAACAAAAAAACAGTTCTTAGACACAGCACAACAGGAAATAAGAGCTCTGACCTCCTTATGAGTTTTGTAGATTAAATTAGAGTAAATCCGGACCCTCTTCTTTCCCGCTGAAATCCTGCGAGCTGCTTTAACAGGTGCCTTCATTTTACCCTCTTTAGTAAAAGGGAAAAAAAAAAGGCCTCAGACTAAAAGAACAAAGCAGTTGGCACAGCTCTTTTATGCAGCTATGACTCTACTCTAGCTCGCTAAAGGAGGTTTTTAATCAACACAAATTGACTACAGCTTTGCTTAATCAGGCTCAATTACTTTTACCTACCTGGCTGTAAAGCCCACAGTGGGGGGTGAAGGTGCCTGCTGGTGGATAGAAAAACATAGGCTCAAATAAAAACAAGCAACATGTGGTCACTTTATTAAGAGCTTTGTTTTGCTTTTTGACATAATTTATATAATCTGCCAATCACAGAACAGCGAGTCAATGCATTAAGACATCTAAATGTGAAGAAGGCATATCATAGGGTTCATCCTGACCTTCCAGTCATCTCTACTCTCACTTTCTTTCAAACACACACATTTCAATTTCCATTTATTTCAATGCTCATTTTTTCCATGTGTCAGGTTTCTGAACTGACCTTTCCAACTTCCCAATGACTCCCAGGGATTTTTAAGCCACTGATGGCACTAATGGTGGTGTGTTTCCAGCTGTAGGAGGGGCTTTGTCAGATAAGGATGGCATTAGGTAAGGCCATTAGTATCCTGTGGATTATTGTAATCCACTCTCTTGTCCCGCTGCTCACTCATTTGTGGGTCCAGTCTGGTGTGGAAGCAGGTTGGAAGATGGCGCTCAACATGCAGCCTTCTCTGGTGGCTCTGCTTCTTCTAGGAACTAACGGTACGTTTTCAGTAACAACTAAGTCAGTTTTTACTCAGTTCCTGAAGTCAGAACTCACCCCTGAGGTTTTAGACATGTCAAGTCAGAGCGATATTTCGTTTGAAGAACGCTCCAAGACTTTTTTCTAAGGGTTTCAAAGTTTCATTTCTATTTTGAGTCTATGTGCTTTGTTTACATCTTTTTAATGCGGTTTGTTTAACAGATTTTGTACAACTCGAGAAGATATCTGTCATAGCCGTAACACTTTGTTGTGGTTTTTTTCCCCATCTGTCTCCTCTGCTCTTTTTTTCTGACCATCTGGTTGAACAGTGCTCATCAGGATTCATGCTCAAGAGGTATGAAAACAAAAATAATAAAAATGATATAATTGCAAGAATTTTTAAATGTACCACACAGTGTTTTTTTTTTTACCTTACAGAAAATAAAAAAAAACTTGACTTGTAGGTTTTTAAAAATCTCATTGTTTTTATTTTATAATTATCTTAAAACAAGACCAGTTTTTCTGAGGCATCGACCAGCAAGTCCTGCAAATGTGGCTGTGATGGAGCCGAATCTCCAACAGAGTTTTCCATCATGGGTTCTGGCTCTATGGTGAAAGGAGTGGATTGCATGCCAGGTAGGTATCTCAGTACAGATTATCATCTATTTATTTTCCTTTTTATTACTCACCTTCCTTCTTACTTAAAAAAATAACATTTTTTAGTTAAGATGGACTCTAGCTTGTTTTATGAAAGCTAATAATGGATTTTTTTTTAGATTAGGGCATAAAATGTATTTTCATTCCAAATTTGGTAAACCAGAGAAATTCAGGCTTAGTTTTTAATCAGACCTGGGTGACCTGCTCCAGCTTATACAAAATAATGATAGTAACAGTTCACACTGGTAGGTATAGATAGATAGATAGATAGATAGATAGATAGATAGATAGATAGATAGATAGATAGATAGATAGATAGATAGAT
>JAUZNJ010054603.1:26655-57578 GCA_034780135.1 Jordanella pulchra | reverse complement strand
ATGCGTGCGTGCGCAACTGTGCTTGTATCCTATATAGTAGCTTTTGGATACCATACCTTTACAGTCTCGTAGTCAAGGAAACGCCACCCCCCACCACGGGATCCACGGTCACATTAAAAGTACCTGTCATGAAATTTGTCTGCTGCACAGTGTTTCTTCTGTTCTGATCAAACAGTGGGTTTTTTCTATTTTTAAATGTAATATCTGTAAATTTAATTCAAAAATAGGAAAACGTATTATATTGAATTGAAAGTGGTGGAGTCTAAGCTGGGATAAAAAAAAAGTCATCTACAAAAATAAGTAAGATGTCATTGATTAAAAAATCCTACTATGTCCTACTTATAAATTAGCTGTAGTAGATAGGGTTAGGGTTACGGTTAACTAACCCCTTACAATGCAACCTATCACAAGTTTAAGCCAACAAACACAAATAATAGGCTCAATATAACATCACAGACTCAACCAGAGTCGTACATTTTTTTTTCTGTCCAGACACCAGTCTAAATTGTTAGAAATAGAACAACATTTGTAATATAAATTTCAAATAAAATTCAGATTCCTAAGATCAACTCAAGAAAACCTTCTTTATGCAGTTTCCTCGAGCTAAAAGTAGGTTTAATGATGCACATTGTGCAGTTTCAACGCAGGCAATCCTGGAGTAAAAGTACAACACTTCATAATATAAAACACTTCTACTGCAAGCAAACCTAATAAAACATTGAATATGATATTTTCTTATGAATTTATTTTACTTATTTAGACTAAACCAATGCTTAATACAATTACTAGTTTTAAAGTCCTACGTGTAGAGAATCTGACTTGTTTTTGCCATTCTATTTCTTATAGTTTTGCAAATATAACAAGCTTGTATTAGCTGGTTAGTTGTTTAGCTTTGTTTGGTTTACCATTGAAACCCTTTCTAAACTGTCTAATATATCTCTCCTGTCAAAGGTAAAAAAAAGTGTATTTGCAACAGGTGGGGCATCATTTTTTTTACTTTATTCTTCATACACTACAAAAACTCTGTTCCCTCTCAGCACCTTCTGTGGCATATTTACAAGAACACTTTAACTTTGAAATGTGCATTTATGAAGCCTCTCTATACCTATTGCTACCCAGTTCATTCCTATTGCCAACTAGTCCTTAAAGCCTTTATAGTTCGTCTTTGTTCATTCTCAAATGCAGTTTTCCTCAAAGAAATGCAATACTGGTGACTCTTTCTTATTGGGACCTTGTTGGTTTTCTTTGCTTAAGATCAGCCAGTGAATCAGTCTGCTTATGATTATCTTTATTTTTACCTTGCTTTGTTTGACAAACCTCACCTACTTTGCTCACCTTTCTTATCAGCGGGATCCACTCAAATACTCTTCCCTAGTTCCCTTTGTGTAAATCATCTGCGGTGTGGCAGGACTTCCTGTCCTAGAGGAGCCAGATGTGCTAAAAATATACAGCTTTTTTTCATGTTAAAGCCACATAGGACCACCACTAAGATTTTACATCTGGTAATTTTAAGCGATGTGCAAATGAACTACAAATTGAGGTCACTCTGTGTCCTGTTAACAGGAAAATTCTCATCATTTTGTCTCATAATTGATGTCTGATTTTGGACCTTAACACAGAGGTGAATAAAATATGCATGAACCTACATTGATAAAGTCAGAAATACAAAGTATAGCATCTAGAATTCAATAATCTTAATTAGAAATCAACCTTCCTGTTTTCTTTCAAGTTGGACCAGCAAATTTTCATTTTAGCTGTTCTTTATACTTTTTCTAAGCATTATTACACACATAATGAAAAAAATACACTCCAGGTTACTTGATAGAAGTAATAGTTTTGAATTCAACAGAAAATGAAAACATTAAAAGCTTATCAACATTTCAGACAGTGATGAAGTAGATGTGACATATTTCTGTTTCACCTTTGTGAGTTGTACAATGAGGCAGATGAAATTGAGATTGTTTACAGCAGACTGGTTCTCATTGGATACTGTCAGTTTCCTTCACTTGACATGGCAATTGCACACAATAAAACATAATAAACATAAGAGATTGTTGTAAAAAATCCATCAAAATCTAACAGTGAAGGTTTATATTTTACGAATTCTAAAATAAAATCAACATTTTTACCTGTTTACTTTTACAAAAATACCCTTGTTACATCGCTAATTTCTTTTAGCTATAAACGCAGAAAGTATCTCACACCAAATATAAAATATACAGTGAATCTAAACTGCTGCGTTGCATTAAAGCCATCCATTGCCTCAGAGACTTGCCTCCAGCAACCTTACTTTGGAGAATCCTGTGTCACAATATGACTTCCTCTGTGGCTCGGCTATTAATGGATGCAACATGGATAGAGCAGATAGATTTGAAAATCACTTTATCTTTTACCTCTATCATATTTGTCAGTTTGCTTGCCATACAATTTAGCAAGTTAAAAACAACAACAAAACAACAAAGGTTAAAAAACAGAACAATCTGGTTATTTTTTTTCCTCCCACTTGCTAAATATTTCAGCCCTTGATAGCTTCTAGATTTAAAAGTCAATGATTGATAACTCCCCGTGTATTATTGTTTAGGTTCTGCTCTGTTTCTCAGAAATATCTGTGAAACATTGCAGGCTGATGTGCTCTAACATTGAGTGAGTCCTGTGGGGATTGGAACTGGGATGTTTGAAGTGAATCCGGTGGGTCTTGTGGAATCCAGGGTTAATCCTCTATGGATCAGAGATGCATTATTAGATTGCAGTATAGGGAGTTTGACAACTGAGTTAACCCTTTGCAGGCTATTTTTGTGTTTATGGAGCTGCATTCTGCTGCTGTGGGAAGGATCTGTTCTCTCTCTCTATTGCTCTGAAGTGTCAGAAACCAAATGTTTCCCTCAAATAATGTGATGAGTAACTAATATCGTTCACTTGACCTTTGCGATGTTTTGGTGCTTATATGTATCAGTGAATACATTAGATTTTTCACCATGAACTTGTTTCCATTTTTGCCTCCTCACATTTTTAATTTAATCAAGATTCAGTACAAGTTGTGTCTTTTTTTTCACTGAAAAAGTAGATTAGGCCAAATTTAATGATGTTTTCATAGCTCTCTGAATTTAGCTATTTAACAACTTTAGGTAATTGTTTATGAGCAACATTTACATAAAGTTGAGCAGCTCCTTTGCCACCTTATTTCAGACCATAATCTGAAGTCATCACATATCAGCTTGCATAAAACAGCTTTAGGAGCCATTACTAGCTATGTACAGATGCAAAAAAAAAAAAAAAAAACCCAAACAAACCACAACACGCCTGTTCTTAAGGCATCTTCATTGTCACATTCCTGAACAAATATTGCCAACCCCTGTAATTCCCTCTCATGAAATATGCTCAAACATATTGAAAACACATTGTTTATTGTTATAAGCCCATTTTTATTTACAGAACCAATACTGATAGGTGGAAAATGGCTGGCATGTTACAGTACGGTAATACTGATATTCTGCACCCTTAGCCAATACAGTTCTCTTCACACTCATGAATGTGTGTTAGTCAAAGTTTCTTGTTGATTGAAACTTGAGTGACAACTTTAAACAAACTGACTGATGGACAATAATTAGAAAAGTTGATTGCTTTTGCCTGTTACTGTTCTTCTAAGAAGTGCACCTACTTCTCTAAATCTCACTCTATTATTAGTACGGTATCTCACAGAACAGTCCACGTTCCTCTGGAGCTGATCTAATTTCTCTAATATAAATGCTGCAACACTAGCTTTGGATTGATTTGTTCTTTGCATATATATTTCTCTAACTCTATTAAACTGTAAAAAAAAGAAAGATAAAAGAATGAAAATGTGGATTTGAAAAATTTCTCATTAAGCAGAGACCTATACAAAGCTCCAGTAGCTATGCACACAGAATATATTTCAAGCCAGAAGGGTAATTATGAAATAGAGAAGTTGCATAACAGTGCCAGTGTTTGTGGTTTCCAGATAAAACAAAGAAAAATGAATAAGTTAAACTTTCGTTATTACAGATTCCTTTGAAAGCAACTTTACTGCTAAGTGGAATAGTCTAAGATCATTTATTGTCATTTAGAGGGTATAATGTGTTCATGTTAGAGTTCTAAATAAGCAAAACTATTTATGAAGAATAGGAATAATTTAAGGTGCCACTCATACTTTGACATAAACATGGGTTTAATGTTTTGCCAATAATAATGATCATTCAATTGCAACAGACCTGTTATATAAATATAATTATACAGATTATATAATGTATATAAAAGGGAACTAGTCTGTCTGAAATAAAACTTTAAGAAATGTATATTATTATATTAATTAAGTTCCAATTGCACTAAAATAAGACTCTTACCCTTTCAATGACAGCTTTTTAAATTATTTTAGACCTAACCACTAATGTACGATAAATATCTACTAAATTAACTAGCTGGTTTGCTAATGGAGTAGATATCTGACCTTTTTTGCTTGTGTTTGTTACTAAGTAACATAAGGTGTATTAAAAAAGTGATGATAGCCGGTTTATGAGTTAGTCTCGTTTGTTAGAGACATTTAGGTTCCTAACGGACTGCTACTGGTAGCTTGGCAACTGGAGTTTTAGAAAAACCTTTTTCCTTTAAAGTAGTCATGTCTAGTGTTGTATTCATCCCCACATTATGGCTCCCTGTGTTTTTACTGTAAGATATGTTTGTAAACAGCCACATGTTTCCTAAGTGGTAAAAAAAAAAAAGGCTGTAGCATCCTTCTCTTAACCACCAGACCCTTAATGCTAAGCAACAAGTTGGGGAGGGGCGGTCCTACATCATTCTGGGACTTTCTTTTTTTCTCAAAAAAAGGCTGTTTAACCACAATGGGTCCTGGAAGAAAAGATTGTTACTCAAATGTACTTAAATGTTATTGGAGTCTAAAGAAATGTGTTTGTTATAAAGTTGTTACTACAGTCTAATGTTTTTCCTCTCCCTCTGTTACCATATTTTTACATTTGTTTGTTTCTTTTATTTGTTGATGCCAGCATTCAACACGGATCTACTTATTACTTTTCAGAACGCCCAAAAAAGTAGCCTAAAATGTTGATTTCCTGTTTTTAAACTAATTACAAGCTTTATCTAAAAACAAACTACTTTGGACAAACCAAAGGTCATGCTTTGGTGAATTGAATGCTTCTGCTGTCTTTTTCTCGTCTGATGACTCCATTTTGACTACCCTGAGAGATGAATGTGTCGAGGAGTCGACAGGAGCTTAGCTTGAATGTGTGCTGGAGTGTGCGAGAGGGGGTTCGCCAAGCATGGCGTGTTCCAGCTCTTCACTGTGCTCAGCAATCTAATCTGAGAGTAATCCATTTCTTGCAGATAATGACCTTGCTGCTCCTGCTCTGTCTCTCACTCTCTGTATATGCACTTTGAAGTCATTGCACAGATAAGCGTGTCAGCATGTGTTCTTCTCTTCTCTTCTCTTCTCTTCTCTTCTCTTCTCTTCTCTTCTCTTCTCTTCTCTTCTCTTCTCTTCTCTAAAGCTGCAGTGACATTAGTCCCCCTGCCTTGTCAGAATGGAGTGTTTTTTTTTCTGCACAGGAAATGATGCACAAACATGAAGACTCACAGAAACATAGCGGCAGAACTCCATCTTGATGTGTGATACAGTACGAATGAAACACCTCTGGTGCTGGAGCGATTCCCGAGCGTGTCTGTGAGAAGAGATGACGCTGGATAAACAAAGCCCCCTTGAAAGATCTGTGTTATAACCAGAAAAACAGGCACATAGATTACAAGACAGGATAAAGAAGCAAAGACAAAAGCAGAGATAGAGAGCAAGAGGAATAGTCAGAAAGAAGTGTATTTTGTCTACCCGGATGGCAGGATGGTTTGCTCTATTTCACCCTCCATCCAAATGCTCCATTTGTGCTGCTTCTATACTGACTTGACCTTCGGTCTTAGACTGTCATTGTTAACTGGCTTAATGAAATTATAATCCTCACTTTTAATTATCCCTATATCCATTTTTTAGTTGTTTTCAGGTGGGCTTCTTTGCTGTACTAATTACTACACTTTTGCCAATACACACCTTTCAAAAAAACAATTGGTGCTTGATGTATGACCCTTTATTTGAATAGGTATTGAGGAGTTGCATAGATTATTGTCTTACCTTTCTGGTTTCAAATTTTTTAAATCTATGCATTTTTTTCTACTTTTGCAAAAGAAATACCTCTTAAAGGATTTTAATAACAAAAGAAAAACGGGTCAGCCAGTTCACATAGTAGGTCTTTTGAATCCGAAGCAAAATAAAGGAAATATAAGATTATCCCCATTTATACACCGAAGCAAACACCATTAAGGCATATAATTACGACCAACTTCTGGCAAAACATAGTTTACCCATCAAAGCATGGCCTCTGCTGCACCCTTGAGCAGCGGATCTTGTAAATCCTTTAAATTGTGATCCATGGATCACACCTGCTTTCCCAGCACATTCCATGGATGTTCAATTGGGTTATGGGTCCTTGGAGGCCATGTCATGTCCTCAAACTCTTTGTTCTCATTTCTGAACTATCTTTACTTTGTGGTAGGAAGCCTCATCAACACCAGCAGGGATTACCGTTTGTATCAAAGGGCACAATGGTTTCAAACAATACTTAGGTAGGTGGTACTTGTCAAAATGATGTTCACATGGATGTCAGAATGGTTTCCCAGTCGAACATTCCCGAAAGCATCACACTGTCTCCGCCATCTTGGCACCCCCTGTTCTCACAGGTAAACAATACAGATTTTGTCATCCATATCACTGTCTGCTTTGAAGCTCAATTTAGACATTTCAGCAATCATTCCTAACATGCATCATTGAGTTTTGGCTCCCATGATCCTGTCAGCAAGTTCACAGTTGGTCCCCGTGGATCTTTTTGGATAGATACTGATCACTAGAGCTACATCCTCGCATGCTAAAAACAATATGCAACATCTCTCTGACTTATGAAGCTTTTAAATTCATGATAAGTTAAAATATTAGTTTTTAATCTGTGAATGTGACAGTACAAACCATACTGTAAAATAAAAGAAAACACTGCTTTTGTAGAGTGGCAAATATTTTACTACGGGCAGAACTCACTTAATAGGATTAGGTTTTTATGGAAAACATCAGACTTGGCTGGGTTTATTTGGAAGCACACCTAACACTTTTTGTTTTTGCCAAGTGCTGAATCAATAACACCAGTGTAGTCGGATACAGCTAATCAGTTAGCTAAATACTTCCTCAGGTCTCCTTTGCCTGCCCGACTTAAATTAATTTGGTCACTGTATTTGTGTGGTTAATGATATGAAATATTTAGAAAATGCTTTTTTTATGCATTGCAAAAATAAATGTGTTTTTATTTTTCTTTTCATTGAGCCAATGAGTGACCTTTAACTTTATATTTTTTGCATTTGAAAGAAACCTGTAATGATGTAGTATACATCATTCTTGGAAGAAACGCACACACACACAAAAATCGTATATATCCCTAGGGACAATAAAGAATAGTGGAGCAGTGTGCCTCTATATAAAGATGAGTGTGTTTTCATTTTTTGTCGTGTGTGTGTGTGAGCGATCATGGGGCATTCCAGATAGTGTCATCTCTGTAATGAGGATCCCCCAGATTGATCTACATCCATCTAATCATCTCTCCGTCTCATTTCCCTGCAACTCCAATCCTCTGCTGAGATACTCTCGCCCTCTACATCACTGTCTTTCTCACTCTTTTCTTCATCATTGCAATGAACTTTCGGCCCCTCATACATGTATTTGCCCCCCTGTATTTAGTTTGCTCATTTTCATTTTTATTTTTATAGCCATCATTCATGTTCATTAAGGTCCTTCTTTTCTTCTCATGTTATCTGCCTGCATCCTCTTGTCATTGTTTGCCGTTTGTTAGTCAGTTCTTATTAACGGTAAAGGTGCAGCAACAATCACTAGAAGAGACTCTAAGGATAACCCCATCAGTGTTCATGTTTCACTGACTCAGCTCACAAACCTGTTAAACTCTCACTGCAGAGCTGCTTATCTGTCTCTGTCCAATAAACTCAACTGGAAACGTGATCGTCATCCTAATTCACTTACCAGCGTATGGATTTTGTTTGTCTAGATGGAATAACTCCTGAATGCAACATTCACTTACTAATTTGGCCTCATGTTCCAGCAGTTTTTCAGATATTTTTTTTCCCCAGAACTTAAAAGAAGTTTACTTTGTGTTTCATTTTGATATTTATGGGTCTTAAAAATGTTTTGGTCCTTTTGATCTCACATACTGGTACATTTTTAAACTGCATATACAGTGTCCCCTGTTAGGTTTTTAGCTTGAAGCGAAGGTTTCAATAGATAAATTGTACAGTCTCCTTTTATCCTGAAATGATATTTACAATATTTTCAAAAGGCTCAATTTTATGTCATCTAGCAAGAATAATAGATTCTGGAATGGCAGTCTTGCAATTCGTGGAGATCACATTTAGGTGGGATACCAACTTTACTGTTTTAAAGGTGGTATAAGAAAGTTTGCAGAAGGAAGATATGCCAAGATTTTAAAGATTAGTTTAGAAACTGCTAAAATTATTCATTTTAGCATTGTTATGCTTAAGCTTTCTTGTAATCGCAGAGAATACCAGAGTGAGCATATCTATATTCCTACGACGAATATAGAAATGCTACTAATATTTTAGACCATTGTAATATTTTGTATTTATTGTATAAATACTGATACAGTAACTCAATACCACTGTATTTATTAGAGATGAATGATTGCGAAATTGCAATATTTTTTTATGTTTTACTATTTTTTTTTTTTTCCAAATCATTTTGTGATTGCAATTTCATTTTGATTTCCCTTTGAGCTAACAGCGAGCTTGTAGATTTCCCATTGTCTACATGGCTTCTCCAGTGTCCATGTCAAGGGTTCATTGTCACAGGATTTTACCGTTGCCTGCAAAAGTGTTACTTTAATTCACATGCATGGATCTGTGTGTTGGCAAAGCCACTTTAAGCAGGTTAGCACCACCTAGAGGGCTGGATGGAGAAAGTCAGTGCCTTAATCTTGTTAAATATAGAGTGCCTCGGCCATTTGAAAATTGACTTTTGTTCAATTTGGATTATATTGCAAATGCAATTTTACCTCGCCAGTATTTAACCAATATAATGTCATACTGGCCTAAGTACTGGCTAAGTGTTTTTTGCGAGTTCACGCTTCAAAACAACACTTCACTAAAACAACACACATCGTACCGTATCGTCTACCTGAAAAACAATGTCTGCTTCATTTGGACTGAGTGTAGATCAAAATGCATTAAAATATGTTTTGCACATTCCTGGATTTCTCATTACTTGAGAAGAAATTTATGAGAGAATGAATTATCCAAAAATTAGTTTTGTTAGAGGGATTCGCTCACTTTTGTAAAACCAGTATTATTATTTCTAAACTATCTTGAAACACGCTGTCAAAGTTCACTGTTTTTACTTTGACCAGTACTTGACAGCTCTCTTTTATGCCATCAAAGGTAAACAAATCCTCTTAATTATAATTGCCTGTACCCTTTAACTTTAAACACAATGTGAACTAAGTACTTGACCTATAATAAAAGGTGGGAAACCTTTTATGACTCCAGTGGTGACTGAAGATCTGTTGGTGTTAAGATTGTTAATATTCAACCAGGTTCTGTTCGGTTTATGGCGGCATCTCTAACTGTCTTAAAAGATTTCTTAACATGATATTACTCTCTGTCATTCAGTCGGTTTAACACCTTTTCTGTTGTTTGATAAAGTAAACCTGATCAACCTGAAGCACTGTGGAATGCAGTCAGTCAGTCAGGAAGCGAAATGTTTTCCATATACATCAAAGTGACAATGTTCTTTTCATTTTTAACATTATTTCTTTTTTTTACGTTTTCCTTTGCTTAGGCTATTTATAGACTTTTATGATTTTTACTCAGTGTTTTTTTTTAATTGTTAAATATTTTTCTAATTGTAGACAAATTCAAGTTTTCTTACAGTAAACAGTATTATGATCAGTTGTTGTAAATGTGGAAAGATAATACAGCAAAATTACTCTTGTTTTTTTTTTCTGTTTTCCAAACTTCATCAACAATATCCTATTTGTTAAAATGTTTGATTTAGTGTTCGAAGATTAAATATTATCCAGTTATTAACGCGTAACAATAGTCTTTTAGTTTTGAGAAATCCCTCATGTTGAGTCATCTCCCTCTTTATTTACCTTACACCTCTAATCATTGTTAACCTGGTCTATAACCAGTCTTTCAGCACCATGTCTACACTCATCTTCCTGCTGTGGCACCACAATGATCCATAAAGATTAAGGGTTTATTTCCCTATAACAAAGTAAGAGTAGGGTAGGATACACCTTGGGGAAAGGCTGCTACTGATGAGTGTTTTTATGGATTTCCTGTAAAGGAGGAAGGATTCCTCTGCCGGTTGCTATTTATTGATTGTGAATGAAATGATACGTTTTTGGGCTTGTTTATTTCTTTACTTGGGTAAATTTGATCATTATGTTTCCTGACAAGACTTTAACTTTATGCAATCATATTTTCCTTAAAACTGATAAAAATGTGTCATGGTAACTGGTTTGAATGAAAGCATTAATATGTGGATCAGTTGGGCTCATTTCTGCTATCAGTTCAAACAAGCCTGACTGTTTTCAGAATAACAAAACCAGTCTTTCTCTTCCAGGCTTGCGTTTGATTAGTGTGTTTACTGTGTGTGTGTTTGTGTGCTATATGTTGGGTGACTTGGCTCTGATGGCTTATGTTCTGTTTCAACAGCAATCACCTGACACGATCCCTGGACCGAGCACTGGATCTGCAGCTCACAAGGTAACGAAGAGGCACACAAGCACATTTAAATGACATCATCCCCTTTCTGTTTTTGCTGTGAGGCACAATAAAGTGTTTATTCATACACAGATGACATCATTCGGGATATTACCTAAAGCTTTGTCCGAGTTAGATTCACCTCATACCTCCGCTGTTCACACAGCCCCTTTTTTGTGCTTCACTGAAACACGACTGGAAATATTTTTCAGTAGAGATCAAATATTTGATGTAGACTGTTTCCCTTCCTACTTTTTTCCGAGGGTTTAACCAACCTAATGTGATATTACCTGACGCCCCTTCTCAGCAGGCATATGAAGAACAAACTTCCCGCATAATTATGTTTTTAAAGACATTATGTTTGAAAATTACATGTACTTGGTGAATGTTTTAGTGAGTTTTAACATCCAAGTTTATGTTACAGTGAATCAGTCGGGGTGATTCTGATGAAGTCAGTGAATCTGACACTTGAACCAGTTATTCAGATTGGATGGGAGTAATGTTTGTAATTTTAGAAATCATTTTATAATTCTGGTCAAACCATGAATCATTTCTCTAAAAGGTAAAGATGATATCAAACCCCTACATTCCCATTCTGGTTCATCCATGTTCATCCAACAGGAGCTTGGGAAAAAGAAAGTACAAACGTATGAGATATTTTACATTTTTTGTTGCCATCCAAGTTTCCTCGAAACACGCGGAAAATGAAGATGACACATCAACTAGCTGCGTTTTGTTACTAGATATATCTTTAGATATCGTTAGTATTAAGAGAGGAGAATCCTAATATACTCAAGTGCATATTTTTATAGTCAAGCCTGCAGTTTCAGAAAAAAGAAAACAGACATTTTAGGACATCCTACAGAACTGACCAGATGTTCCTTCTGTAACAGCTTCAGTGATGCAGAACTGAACAACAAGAACCTTGCACAAACCTAAAGACTTTATTAACTGGTTAATTAGTCAGACTATCTGCTCATTTATAGCCTACTGTCAATCATGTCACCCACAGCTCGTCAAATGCAAATAGCGTTGTGTCTGGTACTCCTTTTTCCACACAGTGAGTGTCTGTTTTTGTCCAGTTGTCCAGGTTTATTTTCAAATATAAGGTAATATAGTGGAAGCTTTACTTTCTGACATGTGACTGGCAGTGTTCAGAAACTGATTGAAGAAAGAGAGAGTGCTTTTCTGATTCCTGCTTTGTAGAGTGAGAAGTAACTCTGGTCACTAGAACTTCTCTGCCTTTATTTAATCTATTTTAAACTATAAAATGTTTTTTTTCAGTTTTAAAATTCTAGCTTTTAAAAACTTTAACTATCCCTTAATGCTTGTGAAAGATCCATGTCAAGACTTGAACATTACATGCCTTATAATTGCCGGAAATGCAGTTTTTTTTTTTTAAAGCACTGGTGTGGTGGTTATATCAGAATCCATTTGCATTGATACCTGGTACTAATATCATACACTTTCCCATAGTATTTTGGACCTTTTTTGTATATAAAAATATAAATAAATTTAATAAAAGCACCATATCTTAGTTTTCCTGTACTTTGTCTCAGTAATATTTTGGACCAAAAAACTCCTGGAGTGTTTGGGTCATTGCCTTTTGGCTTATATATCTTATGCAATTCCAGCTGTCAGACCTCATGTTAAACTCTGCAGTGCTTAAAACTATATGGGAATTTTAGGCTTAGCCTGATAGATTTGCTTTTGTTAATTAGAGATTGATAGTTTTTTTTTTTGCTTTGTTTGCTTTCCTTCAAAAACAGCAATGTAAATTACAACCAAAGAACATGAATTGTTCAGAAAGAGGAA
This sequence comes from Jordanella pulchra, assembly GCA_034780135.1. Taxonomy (NCBI): domain Eukaryota; kingdom Metazoa; phylum Chordata; class Actinopteri; order Cyprinodontiformes; family Cyprinodontidae; genus Jordanella; species Jordanella pulchra. The sequence goes on along the minus strand of JAUZNJ010054603.1, from coordinate 44,915 downwards.
GTCTCGATTCCATTGAGCAACCTTGGTAAATGCTGGACAAACAACTCTGACTCATCGATGCCTTACCTCCCAAATTGGAGGAATTAAAGCTGCTTTCTTTCCAGTGCCAGAGTCCACGCTTTGATGACTGTTTTGGCTTCAGAAAGGTTAATATTGGATTTCCAAGCTAATACTTGTGCTAACTATTGATTTTTATTATGTTTCAACAAGCTTACAGCACGTGTGAGCTTTTATTGAAAGCATCTCATGTTTCAGTGCAACGTGTGAAGCCGCTTTACTTATGAAGTCTGCTCTGGGGGCATGTACAGTAAAAGGTCTGATAAACACTACAGAGGCATCAGGCATGTTAACAGTTTAATGGAAATACAGATGTGTCTATGTCGGCCTTGAGAGCAGGACTGTAGACATAGTCAATGTCTGATTCATCAGGGGGAAAGAAATCGAGCCGTCCTTGTGAGCCGGTCAATGACAACAGCATGCAACCACATTAGCTTCCTACAATCTGATATATCCATCTGGAAATTATTTATGTGTTTAACAAAATCTGCTCTTCCTGTTTAGTTTTTGCCGTTTTTAGCACTCATTTGATTTTAAAGGAAATGTATGTACTAATTTGATGTGTCTGTTTCAGTCTTGCTCGCAGAGTTTTCCATGTGCCGGTCGGTCTGTTAGGAATGCCTTCCTCTCTCATGGACCGTACCCAGCAAAAGACAAGATCCACTTGGCCAGAATCATACGGTACGGTCGTCTCTCCCCATTTGGGTGCATGTGCTCAGAACTGAATCGATCGGTTCAGCCAAGCATGTACCCTGACTCACCAGTCACTGGAGAACCCCATTAAAATTGGTCAGTCAGGTCATTCATGCAGGACAATGAACAAGGAGGAGTGTGGAAGTGGACTTTATGCTTTGAGTTTATGAAATTACGCATACTTAAAAAAAAGCGCATGATAACTATGTTGATACTGGTACTGTAAGCACACCTGCACAGGCACATAAAGAGTTTACCTCATAGGGAAGCAGAAGACTGCATTCACTGCTTCCCAGGAAAACTCTTACACGAAACTAATGAATAATCAATGGCTATTGATTTAAAAAAAGAGCGACCTTTCTTGCCATGATTTTTGTGCACATCATGACATTATATGGTCCTACTTGTGCGTTCAAATGTTAGTATATGCCTGTGTTTTTAACAGGCGAAGCTATGTGGGAGTGGAGCTGGTGCAGTGGCTGTGTGAGCAGTGCGTGTACGTGCGCTGTCGGACTACTGCTGTGCGTGTCTGGCAGGTGCTGCTGGAGCTGGGAGTCCTGCTGTCTGGTAATACACACTCACACATGCAGATAGCTAGAACTGGGCATCCGAAATTTATAACCACCTTCCAGCGACATCAGCACATCTCCAAAGAGACAAGCGCTAACTCTGTTATTTTTCAGCAGAAATGAGAGCTTCATTTGCTGCCTCATTCACCTGCTCAGCGCATGAGCTTGGATTTAGTGGAGAACTTTCACATTGAAACTGGGAATTACAGCACCATTTATCATAGCCATTTTCCACTATTGTTTCATTATTCTACTTGAAGGAATGAACTCTCTTGCTACGGTAGAGTTCATGGGCATGATGAAGGGAGCCACTGTTGTTACATTGGAATTTTCCTTTTAGTACTTGGAACAAAAACCTTCTGCTTTTTAATGCTTGATGAGCATATTCAAGTTCTACATTTGTTGCTTAATGCAGGTTAAAAACTAATATTCAAAGCATTAAATCCTCTTAGCTCACCCTTTCTACTTATTGGGGTGGATAATCACAATTTTTAATAACACAATGTGGTTATGAGCGCATATCATGACACCCAAGGTCAACCTATTTTTAATTTCTTACACCCAGTATTTAATTAAGAAATATATTACGATATATGGTATAATTATTATGATTATTGCAGTTACTCCCCTAAAGAAAATAAAAGCATTAATTTCTCCAGATTAAGCTTCAATATAAAATACATTCTTAAGGAGCAGAAATCTATTTAATACTTGAAGCTTTTTGTATGACCTACCTCAAATTTGCAACAGTTTTTAATGAAAATGTTAAAAACAATACTTTTTTATTTATTTATATTTTTTAGGGGGTAGACTTCGCGTAGATCTTTGGATAGACTGGTTGTTGCACTATTAGTGCCTAAAGCTACTGTTTATCACATTGATCTTAAAAAGATTTAATGGAAGGTAAAGTTTCTCACTTTGCCACCTTCTGTTCTTGATTTCTTTCTGTTTTTATTTCATTTCAGTGGACCAGCGGGTGGTGTTTTCAGACTCCAATTCTTACTATCAGTTCAGTTTTGAAGAGTGCGACTCCGCCTCCTGTGAGTTTCGCTCCAATGAGGGGGAGTGGCCTGAAGCTGTTAAGCTCCTCCTACAGCTTGCTCCATACGTCCAGTTTCGCTCTGGTGGTGGAGCCAATAGCCCGTAAGTAATAAATAAATCGATAGGCAAATGTTAGTTGTCCTGCTTATCTGTCTTTATAGACCTGTTTGGGTTGTTATAAAGGTGTGTTTTGCAGGTTTTTAAAAGGAAAAATTTGGTTTTAATATTTTTATGGTTGTATTTTTATTTGAATAACAAAAAGAATTTGGCAGTTTTCTCGCAGAGCCGATTACTAAAAGATCAAGAAAACACAAATAAGAAAGAAATACCTCTAAGCAAGCAGTGTTTCCTCAAAATAATGTATATATCAGCACAATCCCTGTCTTTTAACTCCTGCATATCACCAGACTTTAAATTTGACAGATAAGTCATAATAGATTCAGTGTTTGATTAATTTTTGTTTGTTACCAGTTGCTGCCTTCAAGCATTTTTTCAAATTAAGGGAATATCCTGGAGGGAGCAGGCAGTGGGAATAGCTGATCTGTCATGTGATAAAGTGACTTATCTCTACGTCAGAACCTATTCTGCAAATGTGTTTCTGTCTCCTGTTTAGCATATTACTTCTTTTTTCAGAAAAGCCAAATACTATCTCAAGTGAGTATAAAAAATGTTTCAGGAAATTTGGGGAAGTTATTTTGAACTTTACAGTTTCCGTCCGCTTCATCCGATGCGATACTTCAAAATGCTCCTTAAAAAACTTTGGTGAAAACAAGGCTAATGACTCACAGATGCTTATAAAGCTTTGGAGGCATCATGATTAGTAAGTCAAGTGATTAAACGGGTCTTCAGGCACTTCACACACTGACAATTTAATCTACTCCGAGTGGTTGTATGTTGTATGGCAGCTTTCTATGAATACAGAGTGAAACACTTCATCAACATCAGCCCTGTAAATTGACACAATACAAGATATCTGATTAACATAATAAGATAAATTAAGATGTAGCTAATATTTTGGGAAATCTATGATTGTAATTTACTAACAACTCTTAAAGGAAAAAAAAACAGAGATTGAATTTCCCAAATACAATTTTAACTATAATATAAATTTTAAGAAGTATAAGCTCCTTGTGTTACTGCTGCTTGTGCCCTGTGTCTCCTGTGTTGTCCTGTACCTGCCTCTCAAAGGACCCAAACCATTTAGGTATTCACCTTTAGAGCCACGAAAGAGTAGGAAAAAAATACCTTCTGTGCACAGCATCACCTAAAAGAAATGTGTTGTCTCACACATCGAACTCTGTAGAAATGTGATGTATAGCCATGTTCCTAAGATGTTAAGCAAGGGTTATAAATTAACCCTTTTTAGCTGCAAATCTTGGCAATGGGGAGAGTGTTTCAGTTATTATTTTATGCTACTGATGCTGAATTATATGAGCAAAATTCTCTAGAGGGGAGATCCCACTTTAAGTCATAAAGACTGTTTTTTTCTTTCCAGGTAAAAAAGGGAATCTCACAAAAAATATTTATGCTAGAGTTATCAATTGTTGATCAGCTTGGTGATTTATATTACAGGCTATAAATGGCAAAACCCATAATTAAGATAAATGAAAATTGGTTATTTAAACTGTAAGAAGAGGCTATAAAGGACAGGCTCTTTCCACCTCTAAATTTCTGTTTTCCTCATAGGAACTCTCTACATGCTGTAGAAGATTATGTTAATCTTCAATAAATTTTTGTTTCCAATCATTATTATAACATCAAATGACAAAGAAAATTGAAATGAACAAGTTAGAAATATGGAAAATTGTAAAGTTTAACCAAAAAAAACCCCCCAAAAAACATAGAAACCCCGGAGACGCTAGGTCTTCACTGACCTGAAAGGAAAAGCTCATTGTTCCTTCATAGTAGCCTGAAGTGACGAGCATTTTTGTTGAAGGTCATTTGTCAATATGATTTACGGTAGGAAGAAAAAAAGATGTAAGTCACACTAGTGTGTGCGCATTTCTGTCCTTGGAATAAATAAGTCACGCCTCCAAAGATCCTCCTTAAAATCCCTGTGAGAAGCCTAATCTCTGCTCAGCGTTTAACTCTCTCAGTCTCCATAGTTGCCCATTTATTTGCTCATACGCACCTGTTTATAATGATGAAGGGCACTCGTATTCAAAAAGTGACACATGATGTGATCACTCACATACATGAGATGGTCCCAGGGCACTTTCAGTCATACACTCTGAGTCGTGTCATTCAGAGTTCCCTGCTTTGCCTTGCCTGTAAGTCTGGCTCCTGCTGAGGCAGCCACTGAACTCAATCTGTCACTCAGTGAAATAAAGTGAGATCTGTACGTGTGTAATGAAACTGCAGTATATATGAAGAGCGAAGAGACTCACTTCAATGTATTGTTCTGTATGTCAACTTGAAAGGGTGCATGTAGAGGAGCTGACAAGATGAATCCAGATGTCATATTTATGGCAACTCTTGTGTATTAAGGCACACACACATCTGTAATTTGTATCAGTATCTCTATACAGTATAGTGGCTGACAGGCACTCTGAGTTACTTTATTTCACTGCATGAACAAGTCAGCAGGGTTCAAACTAATGAGTGGAAAACATCAGAGCCACTTTATGTCCAGCTGAGTTTTCAACTAATCGTGTTTTTTCAGCAAAGCTCTAAAAACCAAAGCATTTTTATAGCTTTACAAATGTAGATATGTTCAAAAGTCTTGACTCATTGCTCTTCATAAGCATAAATATTTATTTATGTTATCTAAAGACATTTTTAGAGTTCTTTATCTTTCAATCTTTTATTCATTGTTTTTCCATGGACTCTTAGTACAGAATCATTTTCAGAGGTATCCTTTAGGTTTGACAAAGTACTAAAGTGACTAAGCTAATCAATCAGACATAATTGCTACTCATTTGAAGAGATGAAGAGAGTGTCTTCATGGACAACTTGGCAATCAGCCAATACTGTTTGGCACTGCTGGGATGAGACCATTATCAGCTGAAAACATGGCATATAGTGGAATAAACATGATGCATCTCGTTAGGGCCGGTTTTTATGTCTTTGGTGGATTTTTACAGATTTGAAGTTCTAATACGGTGCCTACCAAAAATATTGATATCCTTTAAGCTAGTCCCTCTTTTTTCACTTAACAACTACAAATCTGAGTGTTTTCTAGTTAAATTTCATATTATTGGACAACAGAAACCAGCACATTATGCTAAGGGGAAGGAAAACAATACATGGATTTCCCTTAATCTGGCATTACTATGTTTCACAGTGGGAATGCAGGTCTTAGGGTGATGTTCAATTTTAGTTCTATTGTAGACCAGAAAGTTCTGTTTTGGTCCCATTTTTCTAGAGCACTTTCTTCTGGATGTTTGGGGTGTTTCTTACAAACTGCAAATGGATCTTCTTATGACTTTCTTGAGATTCTTCTATATTCAGAAGGTCAGAGTTGTAGGTTGTGCAGATATTTGGTGGTTTTGTTTACAGACTTTATCACCTAAGCTTTGGATCTCTGAGTTACTGTCAGCTTCTTTAGTGCTTCTCTTATTAATGCTCCCTGCACATGGTTGGTCAGTACAGGTGGATAGCTGTGTCTTGGTAGGCTATTAATTGTGCCATACCAGCAATATTTACATTGACCCAAATGAACATATGAACAGATCATAAATATTTCATGTAAACGTGTTAATCTGAAGATGATAATCTGATTCAGTTCAATCGGAAAGACATTTCAATCATTCAATGCACACACCTATTTGGATGTTTAGAGTAAAATAATCTCCACTGCGTATGTATGCAACGTTTCCATCGTTTTTCAGGAAAATTAGACAGCTTCGCACCCGCTTAAATTATTTAATCTGATTTAATGCTTGGTACATGTGTACAAGTCATGATCAGATCATTTTATTTAGTTCCCATGTAAACAGAGGTTTTGAATTTCCCATCAACCACGGTTTAGATTGGAGATTTTGCGCATTTAAACGTAGCTACCATTTGGATTTTCAGGTTATTGATTGAAAAGTGCTTAAGGAGAAATTCATAATCTGAAGTTTAACACCTGACTGAAATTAATGACCTATTACCAGACCTTTGCTAAACTTGATGACATGATGATGGAGAAATTTGATAGTTTGATTCGGCTGATGCATCTAAAAGCTGCAGGACTGTGGTTCTTAAGGGTAGAAGTTGGAGAACTCTGCTCTAAAGGCTGTTGTGATGCAGGATTTTATTTTGTGGTATTATGTTGAAGAGGTTTAATTGGTAGGACTGCTGTAATTTTCATGTTTTTATTTGTAGAAAGAAAATTGAAAGCTATGCAGCCTTTTCTTTTAGCTCCATGTTTAAGCAATCCTTTGTGTTGGTTCAAATAAAAATATTGAAGCTTGACAAAATGAGAAGGGATTTAACAGGGATAACAACTTCCACAAGGTACAATATTGCTTTCCTGTTAAAGTTTTTATGTGATGGAAAATTATCCTTTTTTAGGAATCACTTCTTTTCTTTTTTTTAAGATATAATCAAGTATCATCCTGTTATGGTAAATTCAAAATTAACCCCAAATTACCCCCAAAACTGCTTCTTTTAACGAGATATGAATCCAGCATATATAAACATTTTTTGGGGTGTTCTTACTCTTGCATTGACTTTATTTGTCTTTATTTCTATCTCTTACTGACTCACGAGTTTTCAACAGACAAGCATTTCACAGCCTCCCTCCTGGTTTGCCTTTCTGTTTAAAACAGAAACCTTCAAGCTATGTTGGAAAAACAAACAAACAAAAACAGGATTATGTAACTAGTATGCAGGTCCAGAACACTTTAGTACCAGAAATGTATTGGGCATTCTTTGTACAGACAGAACTGCTCCTCATGCTTCTCTTCTCTCCTCTGTCACAGACTGTTACATTTCTTCTTTATCAATTATTGCTCTCTGTACATTAGTCTTTGACCGAAGAGGTATGGTTCACTTTGATTCTGGTATGAGACAGAATCAGGGATATTATGCTGCTTCCCTGAAACCATCATAGTTTATATGAAGTAAATTTTCTGTATCAGGAGCCGTTATCATTTACGTCAGATTAAGTCATTTAGCATCAGAACATATTGTTTCCCATCACACATGTTTTGGCTTTACCCGATTATTGTTCTTTGAAAATACTTTATATAATCCAACTTGTCAATTTTTTCTTCAAGTTGATGCAACTTGGCTTCATTCATCTCTTATCTATGAAAATTTGAGTACAGCTTTAATTTAGCACTTTTAGTTTGAGGGGAATATGTGTGTAAAGTGCATTTTAAAGGTTCAGTGCAATGAGAGACATCATTAATGTTTAATTGTTAGATGTTCTGCCAACTGCACTGGAAAGCTGCCGTTGTTAAAGTTTGCTGATCAAACTATGAACTTTTTATGGAAGGGGTAATGTTAATAATTAAATCACAGTACCTGTGCATCTAGTCCTTCATTAAATCACAGGGCACTTCAGCTTCTTTACCAATTTTAAACTAGAGATTAGTATTTAATGAAAGCTTACTATTAGGAAAAAAAAATCCCAACTTGTTTATTTTCATGCCTCTCTTACAAATGTAGTACAATCTTTGGTAGAGTAGTTGGAAACAATTAGCACTTGTTTTCCCCGTCTTTAAAATGCAGGAGGAATAAAACCACCAAATGCTAAAATACGACACCTTTGCACTGGAAGGAGGAATGTTTTTGCTTAATTTACATATTACTATGGTCCCACATGCTTCATTTCTCTATTTTAAATGAAAGACTCAGATTTTGTAAAATGCAACTAAAGCATATGACAGTCATTTGTTAGTTTAAAAAAAACTTACACCAGTAAATAAGGCATCACAGCACAAGCTTTCAGCTCTTCAGACTAAACATGTACATTTTTCATGAAGAATGATTTGTGGTTTAGAGATGTCTTTGCATCACGAAGCGCTTGATGTGCTTTGAACGAGGAGGTGGTGCAGGCACAGATCATGTAATTCCTCAGCAGCGCTACATGCTGCTTAATGGCTGGTGACACATCTCCTACTGTGCTTCACCTCCAGCTCTGGTACCTTCAGGCTCATAGTGAGTCACCAAATTACCAGCTGAAACCCGGCTGAAAATAAAACCTAATGATCCCGAAGAGAATGCATTTAGCTTGATAATTTAGATAACTTTTTTTTTCTTGATCTGCAAATGGACTTCCATATTTGGTAAACATCCAGCCCCGTTTCACCATATTTATCCCCACAGTGTAGGACTGGCAATAAACATACAGCGTTTTCACTCTCCTTCAAGGCATCCAGAGATCCACCTGCCTGTATCTATATCTTTTCTGGAGCTCTGTAGCTGCTGTGTCAGGCTGAAGGCTATTGTGTTATCACCTAGTCTCTGGCTTCTTCATCTATCATTCCCCTTATCAGATCACACTGTACACACACACACACACACACAAAGTCATACCAGGTTTCATCTTCTTTCCTCTAAAGCAAGTTTCACTGGGATGTGTGGATGCAATCCAAATTGTATGCAAATGGGGCTGTACTTGTGTGTGTCTGTATGCTTCAGGGTTGTACATTATGTGTGTGTGCAGGGGTGAGGCAATGCATCGGAAGCCAGCCTTCTGTTTTAGTTTTCTTAGAGTTCATATTGGAAGAGGAACCCTGAGGTGCTGTCTGCTGCTGTTCAGGACCCTCTATGCAGACCTTTTATCCCTGCTGTTAGAATAATGTAGAATTTACCCCAAGCTCTTTCACTATCCAATATACACTGATGACGACAAACACTAATATATTCATGAATGCACACAGGCTTAGGAAAATCCTCAAGATTAAGACATCCACATACATTGTAAAGATATATGCTTAAAGCTGCTGCATTGCTGCACTTATGTCCGCAAATCCTGTACGTGAAGCTTTTTTACGTGAGGCTACATAAATGAAAAATAGACATTTGGCGGAGAAAGAAGCTTAATGCAAAGTAAGACCAGAAGCAAACTACGTAAAACAGGTGTTTGGGCTTGTAGAGATGGATACCTGGTGTAGGATTTCATTCATTTGAAGATTGAGGATATTCTTAAGAAACTCAGGGTGGTGTCTGTCTTTGTCTGTCTTAGTGCTAAAATGCAATTTTACATTTAAATACATGCAACATCTACAAGTGTGGAATATTTCACATTGTTTCTCTTATTTTCTGTATATTTGGACCATTATTTCATAATGCTTTGTGTTCTGAGGTGATGTGAGGGACAATCTTCGGAAGAAAATGATACATCCATATTTATGTGGAACGGCAGGATATTTAAAAATGGAATTCGTAAGTGGATATGTTTGAATAAAGAGAGCTAATTTTCATATAAAATATTTAACATGTGTGTTTTTTATGTCCATGGATTCAAATATCCAGAGGAGATTTTCATAATTATGTAAGATGTAGTTCTGTTCACAGGGTGCCAGGGGGCAGTGTAGAAAGACTGCAGACACAGGTCTGAAGGGAACTTTTACACCTTAGGGCTGTTTGATTAGAATATTAAACAGTTGCAAATAAAGCTCTGTCTGTTTCTTTAAGGTCAGAGGAAGACTCTGAAGGTAACCGGGACATCTGCAGTGAAATCCTTCAGATGAAAGCTTTGGAGAGGCTTACTTCTACGGTTAGTGCAACCTAAAATAAACAAAACCCAAACGAATGGATCTGACAAGACAAAAAAAAAAATCATTGACAGGTTCACTTCATTGTTTGCATTTTGTCATTTTTATTGTTTCAAACAGGTACAGAGTGAGTTGGCAGCAGCTCTTGCTAGAAAGACTCGTAAAGCTTGTAAGTAATGTTGAAGTAAAATTATTTCCTTGAAGCATTTTTGGTAGAGCTGATGGTGATTTACCCTAAAACTATGCAGCTGTGTATTAAATAACAGTCTGGAATATTCTTCCTTTGGTTGCAGTATCAGAGCAGGACTCTGAGACGTCTGAAACAAGCCGGCAGCAATCTAGCACCCCCAGTGAGGAGAGCAGCCCGGTAATATACACGCCAACACTAACTGGAGTATGTTATTGAAATGGCCCGATCAGTTATTTAAACCGTTTTTTTTTCCCTGCTGAATTGCTGCTGTACTGCATGAAGATTGCAGTATTCTAACGTAGACCATATTTCTTACATACACGGTTACGCACACAAAGAATGCAGTAAATATAGAGCAGCTAGTTCAATTGTAACCAGAACACTAAGGTAAAAGAAATAGGTGGTGCTGACTACTTGGCTTTCTTATAAAAGGTCACTTGAGTCCACGTTTTATTTATGTGGAGGTACACACATGGCTGAACTTAGGAAACGGGGTCAGAGTAGAGTGCAGAGCCAGACCCGTGTTCTCCCTCATCCCATGTCTGCACAGTCAAAACCTTTTCTCTCCATCAATTTTTAATTCTCTCATCACATCATAGAGATTAGTGATGGTGGGGAAAAGAGCCCCATGATACACATAGATGCTTTCTACTTCAGCACTTTATATGATTTATAGCTGAGTTAACATAAAAAAGTTATTTCCATATTTATTATTTCTCTTTGACATGTTCTTATTTCATTTAAATGAGCTATTGTTAAATTGAAAATATGTTTGTGTACTCTACCCTACCCAACACCAGTTCAAGTGTACTTTAAACACAAAAGTGGAAGAAAAAAAGAGAAAGGAAATCATTAAATGTACAAAACGCAGTGGGAGGGATATTGATTTTGATGAAAAAAAAGAGAGAGCTAGGTAAAATACTACGATGTAAAATGCAACCCAGTTTGCATTAAAGAGAGAAGCCCGGAGAGAAAAGAATAAAACAAATAGTGAAGACACTGTATTTGTACAATAAATCATAGCATTTCATAGCATTTTCTTTGGGGCACATTAAAACTAATAGAGACTATGTGGAGGGAGCTAAAATAAGGATGATAGCTTTCCAACATCATCACAGATAAATCATCAAAACATCCGAGAAAACATGCAAAGAGCAGGTTGATTTATGCAGTTTGGGGTTTTCTTACTGTGAACAAACTTCCTTGTGGATCAAAAATAGTATTTAAACAGAATTAGCATGAAGTTTGAAGGAATGCTGAGTTTAACTAGACTGGAACATTTTTAGCATCATACAGGATTATATTCTATGCTTCTTTACTAGTGTAATACATAATAATATATGACAAGTAAAAATCAACTTCAAATCTTAAGTCCACATTAGGGAGAAGCACTTAAAGCGTTCCTACTGTCTATGAACAAAGAAATTTACTGTTTGCCACCTTCGAAGGTTTTCAATAATCTGAACTAAAACATTTTGATACGGTGCAGGGAGACATTAATAATATGTCAGATTAGAGGCAGTTGTTATATAAGCTTTAGTTCCATCAAGGGTTAGCGTTAGCTACTGCTGTTTGCTTCAGGTTTATTGCCTGCTTGATATTAAGTTTACACTATTGAGCAACCTTGTTTGTTTGGAATGAGGACCTGTATTCTAATTGACATCAGCAGGAAATATTTATGGAAATTTTCTCTGCAATGGAAAGACATTTAAGGTATGCAGCCTTAGCTATTCCCGTTCCTGAGTGTGAAAATGTAGAAATGGAAAATAAAAGTGCAACTTTTCTGTTGTGTTATTTTTAGATTTGGAATCCTGTTCTACTAAAACTTCAAAGGCAAAAACAACAAAAAAAAAAATCCGGGTTGAGGGTTGAGGTGAACATATCCACCCGACCCGGGTAATCGCTGTGATTGGTGGTAAACAACTTGTTGCATTACTGCCCTCATGTGGTGGTGGTGTTAGCTAACCTTTGCTACCGGAAAATTGTTGCTGCGCCAAAAATACCATTGCCTACAGTGCCTTGCAAATGATGTGGAGTGGGTATATATTTAGCTTGACTAGTCATGAAGCTTTAGTTTATCTTGTAACCTTTCATTTTATCCGTATTTGTGAAAATCAATTCCCTTGTTGAATATTCCTAATCTGATCGAGGTGTGATCTTTGATTTGGGTTTTTCCGATATAATGTGGTGAAGGGTAAACCTCCAACCCAGTCTAAAGTATTTTGCACTCTCTAGTATGTTTCCTTTAGCAATGGCTTCTCTCTTACCAAACTTGCATTAAGATCAGAAGTAGGCTTATCTGAGAAAATTATCTCTGTATCCTTGGCTGTTCTGTTCTACTCTTTCACAGTCATTTCTGAAGACGGTTGCATAAGGAAATAAGGTTAAATACTGCAAGCTGTATTTAAAATATTCATTTGGATCTATCTCCTTACTGCCCACAATCATTTACTACTTTGTGTTTGTCTCATGTGCAATTCAAAAAAACATAAATTATAATATGTGGCAGTAAACTCATGAAACATGACAAAGATTAAGGGATATAAAGGCTTTTTCAAGGCTCTATACACATTTTTTTAGGGATCAGTAGACCATCCAGCGACTGCTACTAATTTGCTAGACACTGGTTCTTGCATTTATACCCGGGTCTCTCTTGGAGAGTAGATTACTACCTCTGATTGTAGTTGTTGCTTGAATATTACTAGAAAAAAAAAAAAAGAATATTACTAGACCCAATTCTACATATTGTTAGATAACCAAGACAATGAGGCAACTAAATGATGTGAATGAAACAGTTTAAAACCAAAGCTTACAAGAAGAAAGACAACTTAAAGGTTCTAGAATCTGATTTACTTTTGTTTTTCAGTTTAAAACTCTTTAACTTTTTAATCCTGTTTAGAAAAGATAAAACTTGAGAAACAATTGGAGATGGACGTTAATGGCTACTAATACAAGCACCCACAGCAAAGTAGAGGTATCTTGGTACTGCATGTTTTATGTCTAGGACAGGAAGTCTGCAGCAGGTCTGCAGGAAGCAGAGAGGTACAAATTCCTGTAGTCGTGGTGTAATATCACTGTGCGTACGTGGGTATTCTATGAGATAAGAGTTGTCATCGGGGTTGGGAGGGGGGTGTTTTCCTAGTAAACAAACTAAGTGATGTTAAGTATGTGTGTATGTGCGGTACCCTCTATTACAGCATGGTACCGTGGGATAGCTGAGTTTACCGGAAGGGTTGCTTAACTCAGAGCCAAATGAAACAAGTCTGTCTGTCTCTCGTCCAAGGAAAATAAACAGCCCAAGCTCCGTGCCACTGGTGATAACCATCACACAAGCTGCACCCAAGGGATTTCTTGCAGACCAAGACAAAAAGCATTAGTTCCCCTATTATCTTTCACTTATTTGTTTAAAAATAAACCTTCTAATAGTTTCTGTTTCATTTTCTCTTTGAATTATTCTTTGATAGTCCTGTTTGGACCTTTTTTCAATAAAACGACTATAGAAGGGAGGAGACAAATGCAGCTCGCACAGACATCCATCCCGCCCACTTACTACTAATCACACACTCACTCTTCTCACCTCTGGATTCTCTCACACAGAGCAGCCAGTCTGACACAGAGACATGCAATAGATAAAAGGAATTACAGACTCTAATAGATAGAATGAATTAGAGACAGGGAGGAATAATAGAGAGAACAAGATAACCTGGAGAGACTTATTATTTCTCATTGCATCACCTCTGCATTTTGCTTTGTGGAGAAACACATTGATTTGAGCTGACCTCAGCTTCTCAAACGTTTCTACGATGTCTTGGGACTGCGGTTTGAGATATGTCTTCATGCCTCCTGTGTTGCAGCTGGGCGGGATTTGTGCATTGCGAGATGGGCACGGAAGTGGCGGCGGTGGTATGGGGACGGTGTGCGGTCGGGAGGAGCTCACCAGCCGGTTGGGACTGGAGGCTGTCCAGCGGCTGGCGAAAGATGGCTGCCGGCTCCTGCAGAACCACAACTATCGTCTACCTGAAAGAAACCAGGCGGTTAGTAGAGTTTATTGCATTGCTTTAGTCTCATTAAATGAGGGTCATACATTTTAGTTTACACTTTGTGCTGTATTGTCAGGAGGTGAGTATTTGGATTTTATTATTGTTCTTTTTAATAGCATATTTTATAACTTCATGTTTACTGCAAATTTGTTTTCTAAAGAGGGATACGTCCTAAAGAGGTGAGCACTGTATAGTTAAGTGTAAAATAAAGCCTCATATGAGACAAATAAGAAACAAGAGCAACACCAAATAAACAAGAAGTGTGAAATACCCTTCGTGATGCTGTAGCATTTTTTAAATAGTAAAGATGTTAGAACATGATGAAAAAATAAAATAAATAACAATAAAAATAAAATAAAGAACATGATTCCTGAAAAGGATGTTTTTTGTTGCAAATGTAAAATAGTTTTAAAACAAAGTGTAGAAGACAACTAACTTTGGTAATTGATAAACCCCTTCATCTGCTGAGGCTGTTGTATTCCTGAACTGCAGCCTATCTGGGGTGTCCAGAAACACCTGATGCTCGCTGCTCAAGGACATGGGCAACGTGGGAATGGATACATCTGTCATTAAACATGATGTAGAAAAAGAAATGTAAAAAAAATGGGACAAACACAATGTTATCATTACTGTTTCTGAGGACAGACTTTCCTGGATACATGAAAACAATATCAAACCTCGATGAGCCAGACTGAGGGGCTACATACAGAATCTGCAGTCTTGTACAGGTTTAGGCGGCTATTGTTAAGCAAATGTTGGGTGAAGCATTCTCGGATGAAGATTGAACGTATCTCCAAAGTTTCTGAACAACAGTTTTTTATTACATTAGGACTGTAAATATTCAGCAACATTCAGAAGGACATTTTTTTTTATACAAGAGAATCCACAAACCACATATACTCCATAATGAGTAGCCAGTAAAGGCCTCCCATCTAGCAGAATAACAAAATGAAACCCCACTGAGAGATTCCTTGTCCCTCCAAATATGTCAACAAACTTTAACCCTATTTATTAGTGTGAGATTTAAAAAGGAAAATGGTGCCACTCTTCCAAACACATTAAGCAGGCTATAAGTTTGCCAAAAAACAAAACAAGACAGATAATCAGATTATTTAAGTAAAGGCTAATGGAAATCATTTATCAAAATGTTGAATAATAATCATTTGCTCATTTTTAATATTTTTTTTAATTACATAAAAAAAGTACTTTGACAGATGCCTTTTATTTGTGCACTCTGTTATGTTGATGCTATCGTATCCTTTGTTTTACATTCACATTTGGGCTTTGCTACATTTTGGTTTAACTGAAATCACATTTATTACTATGAAATTAGCATCAGAGATACAACTGTCCTGAACACGGTGAACACGGTGCATCTTCAGGATTGATGGTGACGCTTTGCAAACTGCTACATGTAATCTGCAAAGTAAGTTGTGGCCAGATGGTTGGCATGAGTGGAAAGTAATGGACGTCATGCGGGAAATGTTGTCATGACTGTCGTCACTTTTAAACACAAACCCAAATGTTAGTCATGGATTCGGGTCAAAGATGAGAAGAGTAAATCCTGATCAAGGCTCCCATCATTGGCGTTTCTGTCTCTCCATGGTGCACAGTTCCTGCTGCACTGACCCGTCTGATTATCACTCATGAAGACACAACTGTGATCTGACATGGACACCAGCTAGATCTGTCGCTGCAGATAAACTTGGCTCAGCCTCATTTAGATTACTTAGAACAACCACCACTTCTGTGCTGCAGCTCGTCTGTTGGTGGGTGTTAATAATGGCTTGCTGCAGTGTGATCTCAAGCTTTTATTACAAGTTGTCAGGACCTTTGTGTGTTCACTTGCATGTGTGTGTCACTTTTCTGGCTAGAGCTTATAATCATTTGTAAGAGCTTTTATGTGAATGTTCATACGCTGCGGGGCGCTGTGGCAGACTGAGTCAGTACACGCTCATAATGAGTGAGGCTAACTGTATAATCCTACTGTACAGTGTATACCTAAGGGCAGTGGGTGAAGCAAATGCAGCTTTATTTCCTCCAACATCGATGTGTTTATTAAATCTGGTGTTCGTTGGAAGCCCGATTATTTTGTTTTGTGCATAGTTTCATTTTTGTTTTTGTCAAAGATGCAAAAGTAAAAATGCCGATCATCTGACAGCGGCACTAGAGTACATGTTCATGGGAAAGATTGCTTATGTCCATGCAGTGATATTACAATAATGCAGAGCCAAGTAAGTTCAAAGTGGCTGTAACTTAACCTTTTCATACTTTCCAGATTGATGAAATGATTGAGAAAATCATTTCAGCCATTTTTACTAAAACACTGACATCTAAATAATTAGATTTATATATATTTTTTTCTATTTACATTCAGAAGATAGCTTTCTACGAGGTTTTCAGATTACTCTTTCACGGGAAAATAAGAATAACTAATTTAATCAATGTTCTAATATATATCTCAATATACATTGAGGATATATATATATACATATATATATCTTTATTTACCATAGCAACTCTGATCATGTCCCATAGAGAGCTTCCACAGAGCATTCTAGGACTAGCTTAAGGACCCAGAGTGGCAGTCTGTGTATTAAATAATGGGTTTACCACTTCCCCAAAACCAGTTGCGAATTGGTGCAGCTCATTAGGAAAGGTTTCTTAGTTTATTGCTGGAGTAACCTCTGAAAAAATAGATAAAAACGTATTTTGGTCAGAAATTGTAAAATGATGCATTTAGATGATATCTTTGTTATATTCTCTTTATACAAGTCGTTTAACCTGATATGAGCTGACTTTTAACTTTTTTGATCAATTATATTTGAAACAGTAGTTTGTTGTTGTTTTGCTGTAAATAAAAAGGAACCTTTATTTCAACTACTGAGGTTCTTCCAAATGAAATTAATCATTGTAAGTTAGTTATTTTGCTGCATGAAAGGAAAAAAAAACTTCAGTTTTGTTCATAGCAGAGGCTATTCTTTGGCATTTCATGATTATTTTCTTATTTCCTGTTGGATGAGCTCTGACAAACCAATGTGAGCTGTTTCCATAGTGATGTCATTGGTGTCTGTGTTCTCTGCCAAGTTCCTCTCTGCCTGTCACTTCTTACTTTAGTTTTTATATTGCTTTATTAAGGCATTAGACTCAACGTGAGATTGTCCGGCAGAGAGAATTATACAAGGTCGCAGACTTCCCAATGCACTCGTTTATTCAGATATACTCCCAGCTCTCCTTTTGTTTCCTCCCAGCTGCTATGGCTGTTGCAATACAGTGTATGTTTTTGTGCCACAGATCTAAAGGGACTGGGTTTCATTTTCTTATCATGTTATTCCTGGAACTGTGTCCTGCTCTATCATAACACAGATAGGACTGGAAGAGAAAACCTCCTCAGGTTTCCATGAGGTTCACCTTTTCTCTTAAAATGTTATAGCATGCATGCACATGGCAGAAAATCCAATGTGTGAATGACATTAAAAGACTGTCGACAAACATCCTAATTTATTGCAGTGTGCTGAATACATAATGTTATGTTTTTTATTATTTATGTGGATAAGTTAAACTTTTTAGATATAGTTTGATTCCAGGGGATTTTAACTGGCCTATTTTTTGCTTTAAAAGTTCTCAAGCATGAAGTACCCCTGTTGTGAAACAGACCTGGGGGAAAATCTGTAAAAGGACAGAAAAACTGTAGCAACAGATGGTTGACTTTGAAAAAGCGGAGGAGTTGGTTTGACCCCCTGCTAGTTATAATATAGAGCTACATTTGCTGATAAATGCAGAAACCTCTGCATCTTGAAACTTTTGGAAAAATATTTTTAACTTTGATTTTGAGTTAGTCAAATTCTATATTTTTACTGTTCTTACTTTAGTAAAGTGGTATATATAATATTTTCAGATCATGCTACATCTCATTAAAATTTGTTTTGAATTATTTTCCTTTTGGTTTATGGATAGTTAGATGTGATCGTTGCCATGAAGATGAATATATAATTACTGCTGAAGCCGGCCAAGTTTC
>JAUZNJ010054603.1:0-26555 GCA_034780135.1 Jordanella pulchra | reverse complement strand
TTTAAGCAGTGGCAGATTAGAATGCCAATAGGCCTGAAGCAATGCCTTAACAAATTCAAATTATTTTTCTGGATTAAAATGTCATTTAAAGAATTTGGGAACCAGAATTGGGAAGGCTTTCCCTGATCTGCTTTTATTTGTTTGTTGTTTTTATACCGTTTCATTGAACCCATGAATCGATCATTCTTCTTATCGTTTTCCATCAACATTAATTCTTAGTGCTTAAGCTTGTTTACTTAAAATCTAAAAATCTATGTCAGGTGTGGGCATCAAGAACAGTGAGGTCATCCAGCTGGTTAAATGTATTTAATGCATACAGATTTAAGGCATGTCACTTGAAATGTTATTGCCGGTTGTGTCAAGAAGGTTATCTGGCTTAAAGCTTTGCCAAGTCATCAAGCAAGTCATGATGACTTTCCCTGGAAAGGACACAAACAAACTTGAAGTTTATAGCCGACTGAATATTGCAACCCTACAATAGAGACAGGTGCACACACTGATATTTTGATTACTTGTATGATAAAAATATTTGATACCGCAAACAACAACAAAAATTATTTAGTTTTCCCCCATGCATCAAAATTAATAGCTTCCATTATTTTCCATTATTATTTTCAATCTAGAAATATAGCATCCAACAACTGTTATAAATTAAGAAAATATTGTTTTTCAAATCTGTTAAATTCAAAACTTTAATCACTATCAAGTGATTAATTTCAACTTAGGAAAAATTGAGGTAAATTAAACCAAAAAAAACAAACAAAAAATTAGAATATCTAAAATAATAAAAATAAGAAACAAACTAAGAAATAACTTTTTTTTTAATAAGACTATAAAAGTTATATTTGAGAGTGATCTATTTTTTTTAATTTTGGCAAAATTTAAGGAGTTTTATCAGGTCTATATCTGTCTTGCTTGTTTTTCATCAGCTAGTCTGTATTTTTGTTTGTGTTCTATAAAGGTGCTTTCATATTGCTTAGTTATCTAATTTTCTGTTAGATAGGCTTCAGGTCTCCCCTATACACATTTTTTTATATATATTTTACCTCTTTTGAGACTTGAAGGTTTCCTAAAGCCAAAATTAACTTATTTCTCAAATTGAACGTATATAATACTCAGTTATTTTCTGTTTTCTGTTCTGTTATTTATATGTATTTAACACCGCACTCTACTCTAGAGCCTAGAGATAGTTTTCCCATCATCAGCATAATGAAATATCACTATTTTTACAGTACTTCTTAGTTACGTAATGCTTATTTCATTTTGAGCCCTCTTTATGTCTAGCTGGCCTTTCCTTTATTTCATATCTGACCCTGTCTTGAGACAGGAACAGTCAGTGCTGATAAAGTTGGGTGGTATTTGAAGCATAGATGATGCAGCCTAATTGCATGTTCAACTTGCAGCAGTTAGTAAATGTAATATCTTGACATCAGATCTGAACTGTTGGGTGTGGTGCTGGTGCCAGTCCCCAGTACAGTTATTGGAAAAGTGTTGCATCTTGTTAAATTGACCATCACAGGCAAAGAACGCTTATCTTAAGACTCAAACTGGATGTCGAATACTATGAGGAAGTTCAATGTGTCATACTTAGAACTGAGAATAGTAATGTATGGTAATCTTACTGATCTTTCATAGTTTAATACGTTTCAGGTCAAATGCTTGTGCATTGCAATAGATTTTTTAAATTTGAAATAAAAATGATACTATTCATGTGCTTTTTTTTTTGTTTTAGTATAAAATCTGACACTCAAATGTTCTATGCCAGATTGATCTGTCACTATGTTGATTAACTAATAGGCAATGAAAATCAAATTTACTTTATTGATCCCTGAAGGGAAATTCAGTTTAGGCACAGCATGTCCACGCAGTGTTCAAGGCCTTTAACCTAAAAATTGTCTTGTGATCTCTCTATCAGTATAAATCGTTGCCTTTTTCTGCCTTTTTCAATACATTCTAGAAATGTATTGGATGAATTTAGACCCTTTAATAGTGTCTGGCAGAAATGGTTTTAAAGCCTAGTGCTGCTTCTGCACCAACTCTCCTTGACCCGTCTGCCGTTTGTTCACTTATTCTCTGTTGAACACATAAGGCCGTTAAAAAACGCATTCCTACGACGGTTGAATAACTCACAAGTTAATTCTACTTTTTAATGTGATTTCTCAAGATCTTTAGTCGCACTGCCTTTTATTAAGTGTGAAGTTTTAAGAAATTTATGCAACCATTTTATGGTACTTCACAAATAATTTTCACTTTGTCATTTTCTGTCACAGAGAATCTAGCAAAATAAAGTGAAGTTTATTGTTTTTACGTTGGGGATATTAGTTAAATATGCACGTAGCTTAGACTTGTCAGTATCACACCTGTGTAGGAAGATCTGATGATTGTTGAACATCTGGACCGGCTTTTGGTAGAATGACTTATTAGGAGTCACAAAGAGATCTGGGAGCGGCTTGTTTAGTCTGACCAAAGTCGTATCCTACCTGCTGTCTCTCAGGATCAGACGTCTCTTTTATCTGAGAGTCAGACATGGCGTGTGTGGATTTGTTTATGTTTGCTTGCTGGTGCTCATCTCTTTGTTGATATGCTCTCAATCTTATCAGAGCATCTAAGCAATCATTTAAAGTCTGAATTCTCCAATTACTGATAAAGCATTGTTAGAGCTTGGTAAAGGTAACTCTTGGCACGGCAACTTTCACTCACTGAATCCTTGGTTTTAGCATCTATATGACACTACAAGCCAATTGAACAGGAAGTCAACCCTAATGCTGGGAGATCCATGTCAGTTTGATTGCTGTGTCACAGTCTGCAGTGAACATCTGCTCCTGCTCCTCTGCCTTTGATCTCTACCTCTTGTCTTCTTTTTTTTCTTCTCACCTCAGGCTGTTTCTTCTTGTGCTCATCTGGAACTTCATTTCTGTATCACTTGACTGTCACGGCAAAGTTGTTTGTGTATGTGTGTCCATATTCTTCTCAGAGCTGCTGCTCACTTTTTGAGGACAAGATCATTTCAGATGTCAGCCCACATAGCTCGGTGTCTCCGCAGTGTAACTTGATATGAAGGGCCACACCTTTAAAATAAAGGAAACGAAATCCTTCCATTCAATGGTGCCAGACAAAGCTGGGTTGACATGCTTGAACTTACTGAATGTCTGTTTCATTTCTTAAAGTTTGAGTTATTTAATAATCAAACAATTAATGCAACGATTAAACTCTTATGACCCACCAAACAAAATACTGTTATAGTCTATTGTTCCCTGATGGTTGTTCAATATTTTCACCGCACCCTGCTGGATGCAACAGGTAATTGCATGTGGAATTTCAAGGCTTTTCGCATGCTCTGCTTTCTAGTATTCAATGCACATATGGCTGCATCAGTCTCATTATATGTAGTGTCATGAAGTAACTACTGCCTCAATAATCAGGAAGCATTGTAGATAAAGTAGTTGAGGTTCAAGGACAGAATACCTAATGACTCATAGGTGATTTAAAGGTTAGATGTGTTCATCCTTTTGCGGTTTTGTCCTTGTTTCACTTTGTGACATGCATTTGTGATGTTTTTGTTTGGTTCCTTACAGGAAGCAGTGGGTAGGGTTTGTCTGAAGGAAAGAGGACGGGACGTGTTGGTGTTGCGGAGAGTAACAACATCAGTGACATCACCGTCTGACCGGCCGTCACCTACGTCGTCTGGGGGAGTGTCCCGGGAGGACGACTGCAATAAGAGGTCAGTCCTTCTGCCTTTATAATCAGAACCCTCCATACAAACAGTAACAACAAAAACACATAATTATAGTGCTCCTCCCTCTACTTTCCTCTTTTCGCTGTGAAAGCTCAACTTTCAGCCCTGTAAAATAGTAGCTACTGTATTTGTGTGACCAAGTTAATGTATGCTTTAGCTTCTGGCTTCGAGCAGTAAGAAGAGAATGGGTTTTTGTTCTCAGCTCAAAGGGAGAAACAAGATGACACCAAGATTCTATTATTTGGGTCCTATAGTGTACACATTCAAAGCTGATTTCTTTATGCAGCGTCTGCCAAGACCTGGGGCACAAAGCAGGGAGTGTCAGACAAGCAGGTTAGGAGTCTCTGTGTGTATACAATTCAAAGTATCCTCAGTAACAATCATTTCCCTCCCAGGGCTACTGTTGGAGCTGTCAGGGAGAGAGCTTTAATCTCAAAGGCAGGAGTCAGCACGACATTGAACCCCATGGAGGATTCTTCCTCACGGGAAGCAAAACCTAGAGGAGGACAGATTGTTGGCATGTGATAAGACATGAAGATGAACTCTGAGCTAGCTACTCTTGCACAGGCAGAGGAGGATATAGATGATGATGATGATGAGAAAGACAATGGTGATGATGGCTCTGAGGATGGAGACTGTGGCGAGTCGGAACCATGTGCGTTTGATGTTCCACATGTTCCCTACATCGATGATGATGTGGAGGAAGAAGAGAGGGAGATAGGATTGAGAAATGGAACTGGACACACTTTATTTTCCAGTATTTTTGAAGAAGACTTTTGCGGTTCTTCATCCTACAGGTATGTGGTGGTGTCGGGAACGCCGCTGAAGATTCTGGAGCATCTACTCAGTGACCTCCGACTCGACGATCAGAGAGGAGCGGCGGAGAACAGAGAGAGCGGTAAGGTTAGAAGCATAACCAATTAATGCATGTTACAGAAAACTACTTTAAGACTATAGAACACAAAAGTTCATTGTGTCTTTACTAAGAATGTAGCGGTAGAACGTTGGATAAAAGCTATGGTTGTAAAAAGTTGCCTTTCTTCAGTTTACATGAGACCGACAACTGCATAAAGTTAAGGATTGCTTTTAGATTAGTGACCCAACTGCACAGAAAAGCATACCACAGTGCTGCATACCACACTGCTTCTAAGGAATCAACTTGTCGGTGCTGCACAAGTTCCAACACAGTCCAGCTACTGGTTTTACTCTAGCAATAGTGGCTCAAAACCCACAAGGTATTCATTTCCCCTCAGTGCTATGATTGCTGCTGCATGAGTCAGCCCATACAGGTGCATTCATTCAACCATGTGATTGGCTGTAAATATGAGGAACATTTAGGAGGCTAAGTGGTATAATGAGATTGTGAAACAGCAGCCTGCGGGTGTTCAAGACATTTCCATAGCAAAAGGTTGTTAGAAATGTTTTGGAGACCTTACCTCTTTTTCAACTAGTTAGTGTTTTATTTTATTTTTTTGAACTTTCTGTTATCTGTTTTTATCTTTTTATAAAAGAATAGTTAGCATGCATTTCTTTTAAGACCCCCTCACCACTTCTAAATAAAACTCAGCAACCTTCAGAGTTCATGTAATTATTGCAAATAACCCACATGTGTGTAACTTGATGTCTATTAATCTGGCTGTTTTGTGAAGGATAAGCAATAAATAAGAGAAAAAGCTGCTCAGGCAGGGAGTTCATTCCATTGCTGCCTTACATCAAGAAGATCCTAGGTTTGAATCCAGATTCAAAAACGTGACAGAACAAGATGTTCAGTTTCTGTTAGTGACTCTGTGGTACAAACATGTGTACCTTCTTCTTTTTTTCCCATGTCTCCGTGCTACCTTTGCTAATGTTTACTTCAGGAAGTGTACCAGCCCACCACATCCAGCACCTAAAGTAGGTTTAGATGATGGATTAATGACTAGATGAGCGAAGTTGGAAGAGAAATACACCACGAGATCTGCAGCTGTAGAATTTCTTTAGGGAGAACGGAGACAGAACAGAAAAGAAGTCTTTTATTCATAAAGAAATCAATGAATTTATGAAATGAGTTTGGTTGGTTTGTCACACAAAATCCCTTTTAAAAGATATTAAATTTAAAGTCTGCGACATTTTAAAGGATGTGAATACTCTAAAGAATACGTTGTGTGTAATACTTCAGTTGCTATTTGTTTTCATAGCTGTGGTTAAACATTTTTAAACCCCATATAGATATGAATCACTAACCTTTTTTAGTTGGTTCGACTTTTCTGCATTTTTTTTAAAACAAGGATGGTTACTGGTGAGAACCTGCAGCTGGAAGTCTTATTGTGTAATTACGTTTACTAATATTACTTTGACTTTTATTCTGTTAGAAATGTGCCATTTTTTTTTCAAAACAAGGAGTCTTTATGAATCAGCTCAGGCCTGAGCACCGGCAGCTACGAAAAAGTCCACAGGGAGCCATCTCAGTGAATTGCAGGAAGCAGAGAAAGAAAGAGGGAGAGATAAATGTGGGATAGAACTGAGATGGGCTTTGTCAAGGAAGTCCGCCTAATATTTATTCACGGAAGAGAGTAAAAGAACGTAAGGGGGGGGGGGGGCTGGAGAGACTGCCCATGGTTTCCTGTCCTGAGTATTTATGCAGCAGGAGGTACCATGCACAAATATGGTGTTTTATACGTTTGTGTGCATGGTTTGGTTTCCTGAGGTGCTGCCAAGCATCAGTTTGCCGTTTTAACTGGCTTAGCGGTGCAGGGTGTTGAACAGGCTTTAACACGCTTTCATGGAGAGAGAGCGATTACCCAAACACCCCATTGCCGTGTACACGTAAAACACACACACAAAAGAAAAAAAACTGAAGCAGCTGATTACCACGATTAGTTCAGCACAAACATTTCATCCACCTTTTTCCCTTCTCTCTCACAAGAGATAAAGTCCCCAAGGTCAGAACTGAATGAGTTATTCATTAGGGTGCTGCAAGCATGTGTGTGCACTGTGCCATCTGCAACTGTGTGTTTGACTTTGTGCATGCCAGCGGGCAAACGCAGGGGGGCATATGTTCGAGATGAAAATGGATATTTATCATTGCATGCAGCTGAGAGAGCGTGAGCGTAGGAGGAGAGGAGTAGTGGGAGGAAATATGAAGGCAAGTAGGAGAAAAGGAAAAACGAGGGATGAAGAGGGAAGAGGAGGGTGCTTGGGGGGGGCAAACATGGTGCAGAAATTGCTCCAATATATTGATTGTAAAGTAGAAAAAGTAACAATAAAGCAAAAATAAGAGCCATTTCATACCTGGCAAACTCACAGTCCTTCCTAAAATATTTCTAAAGAAAGTTGCAGTTTTATACCAAAAAAAAAAGACATTTGATCCATTATTGATGCCACTGCCTGAACTCTATCCTCTATAATTGATTTCGGTGCTCTCTGCCTCACATGGTCAAATTTGGGTCGCATGGTTTTTATTTTTTACAGGAAAAAAAAATTTGACAACACACACATGAACACAGCTCTCCCGTCCTACAACAATGGCTCATTACCCATGGGCGCTGAGGGCCATTTCTGTGTGATTCATACCCAATGATCACCTGCTGAGTCTTCCGCACTCATTATATCCCACTTGCACTTCAATCTGTTCCTCTCTGTTCTTGCTGTGTTGTAAACACTTGAGTTAGTATCTTATGGTGTTAATGTAAAAGCTTCTTAACTTTATCCTGTTGATTTATCAAAGCTAGTTTAGATGTTGTACTGTAAAAAAAATCAAACAAGAAAAGTTTATTTCTATTGCTAAGGATAGCTCCAGTATGTTTATTACCTAACATTTGCAGAGGTAATGCCTACACTCAGTCCTCTACTTTTTGTATTAAAACAAAGCAAACAAGATTTCAGGAATACTTAGATAATTGGTTATCACTGATATTTTCAGTTTTCCAATCCTGCTCTACATGTAAACACCGACCAAATATCCAATGATGACAACAATAAAACATTCACTAATAACACCTTGTATAAGTTATTATTTAGTTAAAGAATTGCAGATAAGCTTTCATGAGGCAAATAAGTAACAGCCCAATGGACAATATTTTAATCTGCTGCATTGGAAAGCAGATAACTTGATTGATATTAAATGGCAGGCAACACATTGCAAGTTACTTTTAAGATAATTTTATCTTAGAACCAGTTTGCAGGCAATTATATATTTTTTTCTTTACTAATTGATTCAGATTTTCCACAGGGGATTTGACTCTAAGTTCTAATGATTATACTGTTGACAGTTGCATCTTACGAGAATCACCTGAAAAAAGAATCAAAAAATCACGAAAAACCCCAAAATAGGGTTATTCGTGTACAGTATACACTCTGAATAAAATGTTTAAAACGGACATGTCTTTATAGTGGCTAAGAAACAAAATATCAGGGGAAGTGGAGACACATTTTGTCAGAAAGAGGTTGATTTAGTTGCACTTTATTTCCCTATTGCAAGCAGTTGTGTTGCTATTAAATATTCGCCTCAAATGATGCAGCCCCAATTTGCTATTCTGAGTTGTAGAAGCATCATTTTTGTCCTGGTACCAGTAGAATGAAGACTTCATAAACCTCAAACTTTGCTTCTGGTACAACTTGTTTAATTGTGTAGTTATTCAGTTTGTGTTCTATTCATCTGATTCTTTTTGATTTTGTACTAAAGGGGATCAAGAGAAGCCAAATTAAAAAAAAAAAATCTCTAAAAAAGGTTTTTAGATTTTTGCCGATGGGTTGCTCCATCCAAGATATTTTGCCACATTAAGCCAGTGACATTATTCACCAGTACCTGCCTACCTGAAAAGCTGAGACAAAATGTTTCACTAGAAACAGACTCATGGCTTTCAAACATATTTCAACAATTTTTGTGCTCTGCATTTGCTGTTTCACCCTTGTGATAGGTTGGGCATTACTTCAGAACCGGGCTGATCTGCTCTTCTTTAAGTTTAGGCAGTTGTAGTGAGACACGGGCAGCAGTGTTTTGGATCAGCTGCAGCTGTTTGATGGACTTTGTAGTCAAACCCATGAAGATACTGTTGCAGTGATCAATTCTACTAAAGATAAATGCATGAATGGATTTTTCTAGACCCTGCTTGGACATTAGTCCTTTAATCCTGGAAATGATCTTCAGGTGATAAAAGGCGGACTCAATAACTGCCTTTATGTGCCTCTGAAGGTTCAGGTATGAGTCCATCATGACACCAAGATTTTAGCCATAATCAGTGGTTTGGTTCCTTTGGTCCAAAAAATATTACCTCAGTTTTGTTTTTATTCAGATGAGAAATATTACCATTATTAATTTTACAATATCAGGGCGGCCTCTTTTGGAGTGTTTGATCTACGCCATTTTAATAACTAGATGTATACCATTTATTTATTTTTATTAGGCAACATTCAATTTTCATTTATTTATGTTATGACTTTGCATAAGTAAACCAGAGTGACATTAGCTAAAAATGTGATCTTTTCTTCTATCTTTTTTTCAGAAATTAATGTGTGCCTGAGATGTAAGATCTGTTTCTCTGCTACATATTGCTTGGTCCTTTATTAGTTCCATAAAAAAACTGCTGGTACATCAAGGGACATCTGGTAGCTGTAATCAAATGCTTTGTATTCCTAATGTAATATGATGCTTAGTAGGATAAATGAAACCATACCAAAGGCATTTAAAATGACTCATAATGTGCTTTGTTTTTTGCAGAAATGCTGCTGGATGACTTCCTGCTAACCTACCTTGTGTTCATGTCCACTCATGACCTCTGTCAGGCTCTGCTGGGACAATATCCTTACACCATGCATGAATTTCTGCAAAATCCTACACACCAACTCTTTGCACACAACTTTATGGTTTGTTGTCTCCTTGACCACATTCACTTATAGCAGTGCACGCTGCCGGGGCCAGGAGGAGGGTAAAGACGCCCTCTTTAGGAAGCGGAAAGTATTGCGGCTTGTATCTCACTGGAGCAGGCTTTATAAGGACTTCCTCAAGGAAGAAGAGCATGTCAGGAGCTTTATGAAGGTATGGTAGCACTGATATTAAATCTACTTACCTCCATTTTGATTCATAAGAGCCTTTTTATTAGGACTACCCGAAGACAAACAACGCTTCATTTGCCAGATCCTGACAGATCTAAAAACGGTTATTTTCATGTTAAATATTGATGCTTTTATCTCAGTACAAAACATTACTGAGTGTAGATTAAAGGGTTAGAAATATAATCTGCAGCTCACCCAACTGGGACAGGTTGGTATATCAGCTGTAAATAATTAGTCGTAATAGACTTGGATGAATCAGCCCATACGTTTTGAATGTGGGACCCCAGAGGAGCAGCAAACACACTCAGAAGTGAACACACAACCCTCCGCTTGCTCTTACATAAACTGCCTGCTCCTTTGCTCTCCGATAGGTTGCCATAGAAACCACTGTCGTAGGGTTGGCAAGGGTATCATTTTATGTGGAGTGCGTAACCCAGGTGATAGTTGCCTAGTAACAGAGGGATGCTGGGATTTACGGGGCTGCAGAGGGTCAGTGACAGTGATAAAGAGGTGTGTATGTGAGCGCGTGTTGAGATGTACAAGGTTATTAATTCTCCACCATATTGATGCTTTCCAGTTCATATTGGTGATTAATTTAGCTGCACAGACTCTGCTAATGCTGAGCTTGATTATATGCGTTTTTTCCGCTCTATTGTAGTATTTTCTTAAATGTCTGTGACAAAAATATTCAAACAAAACACCTTGGATGAATACAAAATAAAATAACACTCACTGGAGATGCGTAGTTAGAGTTGTTCACTAATTAGAGAAGTCGTGTTGTTAGCTATGAGCTATGAACCTGATTAGATGGGGACCTTAATAGCGCAAACCTGGTATTGATGCACAGCTATGTGTTAAACATGTTTCTCTCTATAAAAGAGAAAAAGTTCTGTATGCTTTATCTTTATTTGCCGCTGTCTAAGTACAGAGGGGGAGAGAAAATTCTGATATATGCAGCTACTGTTGAGGAAAAGCTCATAAAATAATTAAACTCTTAAAGAGAGAAAACTCAGGAGATGCTTTGCTAAGGAGACCATTTGTTCTTGCTGTCTCAAAGGACTTTTTGGTCTTAAGATTTAAGAATTATACATTTTTCCACCTAGATCAACAGGCTTTATGTTTAGATATTATGCTTTAAACAATGTTAACAACAGCTTCAGTTTTTTATTATAATTTAGCAAGAATCTCTTCATTGATGTTTACAACACGTCACATGCTTGACCCACAGTTTCATAAGTTGTCTCATTGATATTCATGAATATCATGAGTAAAAATACCAATTTATTGATATTGCTATTTGATATTGCTATAAATCGTTGAAACTATAACAAAACTTTAATTAGAATTTTATACAAAGAGTTGCCAAAAAAGAAGTAATAAACATAAATGACATTCAGCATCACATCAGTAACAGTGATATGTGGCAGTTTCCAGGAAAACTCTGATTACTGCCTTTTTATTGGTTCAATGGTTTCACATGATTTTTTTAACTGTGGATATTTAGGTAGATCAGATGTAATTAATTTAACCCTTTGTACATCTACATACAGTAAACTAGTGCATGCATACACTGTAAGATTCAAAATGTGAAACTAGCTTGTATGTTATCAGCTTGTTGCCAGCGGCTCCTTCTTACAACACTGACCGCTTAGCATCAAATCCTCTGAAAAAAGCCCAACTCTTCCTCTAACGGAAGCTGTGCTTTCATTAATGCTCATCTTCTGTCTGTTCTTTCTGTCAGACACTGTACAGGTACGTTCTAGAGGATCTTTACGAGTTCCCCTCTCTGGAGAAAGACCTGAAAGAGTTTCAGAAACTTCTGCGCCGCAGACAGTAAGCTCTTCTTGCTAAATGATATCGATTTCAGGTTGAGTGTCTGCAGTGCTACATTACTACTACATACTAACACCGTGTAACATTGTCTTGCAGCACAGTGGACGACTGCCCCCCCAACCAAAAGGTATGTAAAATAAGTAGCTGCACGTTTCGAGGTATATGAAGGCGTGAAGCTTTGGTTCACACTGAGCCCAACAGGTCTTTAAAAATGTCACATATATCATTTGGAGGTTGTTGAATCTTTGTGTTTGTTCTTTTTTTCTGGCAGAGTAAGCAAATGTACCAGCAGATGAGCCTAAAGGAAAACACTTTGCAGCTTCGCAGTTCACAGACAGACCACAGAGAAGGTGAATGAGACATAAACACAGAACAGCTCTATAATTATAAAGAAGGGCAGATTTAGATGGGCTTATAGAAATAACTAAAAGGAAGAGTGTTGCTCTTCTCAGATTTTCCTCTTTGACTTTTCCTAAAGTTTGCATCTGAGATGATTTATGTTTCCCCCTTAATGGTAACATAATTTTTCCAGTGATATGTTGCGTATATGTGAGTCCTGATTCCTACCTGAGTGTCCACACACACCCTGCTCTGGAGGCTCGGGAGCTGCTGCGGATTGTGGGTCTAAAGCTGGACAAGGCGGATGAGGACATGGTGCTGGCTGTGGTGTTACATAGTGGAGGTGCGTGAACAAAAAACATGAATTCATACTGATTACACTCTGTGTCCTAATAAAACATTTGTCCATGGAGCTATTTATTCAGTTGTTTATAGGATCTAAAGTAACGTTATACCTATTGATCATTTTCTGGATACTTTGTGGCCAATTATTCCTAGAACACATTTAATGGAAAATTGAGTTCTCTCTTTTTCAGATTATCTTATTAATATGTCATTTTTATTCATTTCTCTCCACAGAGCGAAGAATGCTGCAGCCCAGTGATTGTGTCTATTCAGAGTCTCTGACCCCACAGGGAAAGCTGGTGGCCTGTCACAGGGATCTTACTGAGATCTTGGTATGTAAATATCATTATTATTATAAATCCACTTCTCTGTAAATATCAAATCTGGAAGAACAAAATCAAGATAAAGATGTGCTTCCTAAGAATGTTTATTCCTATCGTTATTTCTAGTTAAAACATTTATGTGTTTTCATCCTCTGTTTGAATCAGACATGTCAATAAAACTTTAGCAGTTTTTTTTTACCCTTTTGTTCTGTTATTAGAACAAGATTTTCTAAAAAATTAAAAAACAACAAAAAATTAATCAGACAAGGAGACAATGATTAGGCTGGTTGAAATAAAAATATCTTTGCATATGTGTTGCATTTCTAAAAGCCCTTAAATGTGTATAGAAATCTATTTTTCTTTGCTTGTGTTTGCAGCCTCCGTTAACAGACTCTGCCGAGTTGTGCAGGAGGCCGGTTCGACTCTTAGGCATCAACACCTGGGATGTGGCAGCAGCGCTCACCCACCTGGACTGGAGCCTCTTCAAATCCATCCATGAGGTATCTACATACGTTCACAAATAGCTTGCATTCAAGCATTTTTATACGTTTATAATCCTGACATTGATTGTGTGGCAAAAGATTCACATAACTGCAGGTCTTGTACAGCTAAGAAAAAAAACTGGAAATGTAGGAATCTCAGTCATGTCAGGAAACAGTGATTACCTGTAAGAATGATGCGTAAAAATAAAGTAGACCTGTCCTTGCTCTTATTTTCATCACAATATTCTGCAATTCTTGTGAAATGGTAGGATTGTTTTCTGTTTGTAGTCCAGTTAAATTAACCCCTTTAAAATGCTTTTCAGTGGTGTGTTTAAGATATGATTGTTGGAAAACAACTATTCATGCACGTTTGATATCGACTTAAAAGTTGTGCGGATTGCTAATCCATTTGACAGTCACTATACTTGATGCAAGCCACTGTCATCTGTATTCTGAATAAGGTTCTTGTTTAAAGCTGTAAAAAATATTCATCGTGTCTGCCATGTTGTTAGTTAAAATTGTAAACACTTCATGTCTTGGCTGTCTGACTGACTGACTCAATATTTATTTATTTCAAAAACATATCTCTGCCTGCCATTTGCAGCAGGAGCTGGTGTACTACACACTGAGCCGCGCTCCTGGCTCCGGCCACACAGCAGCGCTCACCGTCCTCCTCCAGCGCTGCAACGAGGTTCAGCAGTGGGTCATGTCTGAGGTGCTCATGTGTGTATCTCTCAATAAGAGAGTTCAGCTGCTCAAGAAGTTCATCAAGATCGCAGCTCAGTGAGTGCACACCAAATTTAACAATACAAACTGATAGGTAGCGTTAAGATTCTGTCTGGTCTGATTTTCTTTTTTTTTCATCCTATTTTTTGTCGCTTGTAGCTGTAAAGCCCAAAGAAATCTAAACTCTGCTTTTGCCATTATAATGGGTCTGAACACAGCTGCTGTCAGCAGGCTAAACCAAACATGGGAGGTGAGGATACGTGCTGCTGGTTGTTTATTTAAATTCAACTTTATGTTAGAGTTTTGTTTTAATCAAAGCCAAATACTCTGTTTCAGAAATGCCCGGGGAAGTTCAAGAAGTTATTCTCAGAGTTGGAGCTCATCACGGTGAGAACTTAGAGAGCTGCAGGAGCAGCTTCAGATGTGCTTGTGGGATTTTTTTTTCATATTTTTGATGGACAAATCCCTAAATTTCTCCTTCTTTTCAAGCCTTTTTTTTAAAA
The DNA here is from genome assembly GCA_034780135.1 of Jordanella pulchra. Lineage (NCBI taxonomy): Eukaryota > Metazoa > Chordata > Actinopteri > Cyprinodontiformes > Cyprinodontidae > Jordanella > Jordanella pulchra. The sequence goes on along the minus strand of JAUZNJ010054603.1, from coordinate 12,235 downwards.
TAATTTCTCTCTTGCTCTGAATCTTCACAGGATCCTTCTCTGAACCACAAAGCTTATAGGGAGGCCTTCAAAAGGATGAAACCTCCCAAGATCCCTTTCATGCCTCTTCTTCTAAAAGGTATCCTCCAAATCCTCCGCTCACCCATAAATATATATAAAATAGCTCTGAATTAAACTGTAATATGCCTGTCCACTGCTTTTAGATATCACTTTTATCCATGAAGGAAATAAGACCTTTCATGACAACCTGGTTAACTTTGAGAAGCTGGTGAGTTAAGTCTTAAGGTTTCTTTGCAGCTTGAACCATTTAAATCAAACATTTCAGCAACTTAATAATTCAGGCTTAGAAATCGTTTCTCTTTTTCTGACATACATTTTTACCTCAACCCTTCTATGATGTGTATGAGACGTAGGTGGCGGATTATGTAGCGTTTACCTTAAAGGCTGGTTATTTTTTGTGTGGCTAATGATTAAATTTAAGCATTTTAGTATCTAAACACGTCTTCTCATTTCCATAGCATATGATTGCAGAAACAGTCAGGATGATTCGCCACTGCCAAAGCGACCAACCAGGTGCGTATCATCATTTCTGCTTCTTTCTTTAATTAACACAATAAATATGCACTCAAGGGGGAAAAATCTACAAGGTTCATGTTATTGCTTGTACTCAAAATCTTTACTTTAGCCTGAGTGTAGCAGTGCTACCAAGGTTCGCAAACCCTTTTTTGATGCCATTTGTTTTATGTGGGATGTTAGGTCTTTTAATTAGGCTTGCATGAGATTAGGAACACATTTAATGGAAGAATCATATTTAATGAATAAAGTGTGGACCTAAAAGGCCAAGGAAATCCATTTCCACTTATGAAATGTGTCATTTACAATGTAGAAATTGGAAAATGTAAGCCTCCCAAATGTTACATCAAAGCAGTCCTTTGCAAATTTCATATTGAACCCACTAATAATGTGAGAACAGCTGTGGTTTGATATACTGCTCTAATCTGACTGTATCAAATCCCCAGGGAAATTACCTGCTTGTATTGCTAATTATAGATACACTTTTACCCTTCTGTAGGTAGCTGAGCACAAGCAATTGCACATTTCTGCTGTATTCTTCACTAGATCTCATTATCAATCTACATTTATTCTTTATTTGTAAATTAAAAAGGAGTATTTCCATTGTTATGTTATACATTGTTATGTAGATATCAAATTTCTCAGCTAATTATGGTCATGGACCCAAATTGAAACTCTTACAAAGATGTTATTTTCAAAACACCTCTTAGCTTCTAATGTTGCACCTGTGACGATCATGGGAGAACCTCCAAAACATGAAAGGCAGCAAACATATTTATTGAGGTGTTCTTGGCTGAGCAGAAGGCCATGTCAGCAGTACCGGACATGTAGCGCTACTGCCAATAAACAAAGGTAACAATAACTCTATCCAGCAGGTTTAACCAGATTTGTAAAAGCATTTATAGTTTTTAAAATTAGAAAACACAAAGAATCAAAGTCTTGATGCTCGACTGTTTAAAATATTTTAAAGTCCTGGCCAATTTTATTTTTATTTTTTGTGTGCCTGCCCTTTGTGCATTAAGAATGAACATTCGTATTCCTTAAATGACAGCACTGATTTAAGAACCACTGATAATGTTTACAATAAAGAAACACAGAATATGACTGTATCTGACCGAAACTAAGGTTTAGTAAGGGATTTCTTTTTAAAAGCTCTTTAAAATAATTAGTTTTTTAATCTGTTTTATAAAAAAATAAGAACATTTAAATTCCTAGGGGGGAACTATATATCTAGTTATACATATAAATGTAATTTTGGTTTTGCTTACAACAAGATGTTATATTGAATAGAGGTTCTTAATTTCAAAACTGTCTATAATTAGTGTTGATTTAGCCATTAAGCTAATTAGTGACCCATTTTCAATCTCAGTATGTTGACAATTGTATTAATTTTGTTTTTCTCAAACAAGACCTATGAGTTAAGTCAACTAACATGTTTTTGTTTAAGCATTTTTTATTATCTCAGTATTTTAGATTTATCTTATTTGTGGAAAGTCAACTCACTAACAGCCCTATAAGCTGCAGGGCCTTTTTTTTGCAAAAAAGAAAAAAAAAACAGGGTTAGGAATTAATCTATATGCTTTTAAAAAATTATTATGTTTTTATTATTTAAGTCTTTGTAACTGCAAAATTACTCAACTGCTCTTTCCAATGAACTGCTATACATCTTTACTTTGCAAAGACAAATCCTTGTTTAAAATGCAATCAAAACATTTGATCAAAACATCAAATTCAGCTAAATATTGAAACATGAATTCACTGTCTAGACTTAGGAGCTTTATCTCAGTGTTTGATAAAGTCATCTGGTATTATGGTCTGAATTATGAGTAATTAGTTATCCATAATTATGTTTTTCATCATTTTTAGTTATCATTAGATTCAGTTTTACATAATAGAAATAAAAGATTTGAATTGACATTCTCTATAATTGTGGTATAGTAATTATACTACATGTAATTAGAATCCTTAATTACATGTATACTAATTTTACTAATCTATATTCCCTAATTACCTTGTGAGGCGAAAATTCTTCAAACCAAAAAATGAGAAACAACATCTGTCAGCCTGTCGATATTTATTGTTTTTGTAGAACCTAACTTGGTTTTAGAAAATTGTTCTTAGTCCACTGTGGACTTACTGTGCATTATTGCTATCACATGAACCATGTTTAGTTCATACACCAAACAGCTAAATTATATATAAGCACTTAGCATCCTTAGTGCCAGAAGCTTATGTATTTACCATCATTTGTATTATGCATAAACCAAGTTGGTTGTATTTAGACTAGAACTGGTATGAAGCTAACTAGCTTTACCCGTCTAAAAGAGCTTAGGACAAGTAGGAACTCTAACTACAATATTTAGCATAGCTTTTGGTGATTACTTTTACTTTTGGTGGGGTTACACTGCCATCTGCAGGTCTGTTTAGAGCATTGCATTTGTAGCAGCTCATCAGATTAAGCTTTCCTAGTTGCCAAGCAACAGTTTCCTGTCAATTGGCTTCACAGTGGGGAGACTTCCTGTAAAGGCTTGTGTTTGACCTCAGGATGTGCTCTGTCTGTCTCCTAGGTAATGAAGTGATTGGGGTGGACAGCGCAGAAGTGAGGTCGAGCGTTCACTACCTGCACATCATCGACAATCAGCAGACACTTTTTGAACTGTCCCACAAGCTGGAGCCACGAGCTTAAAAGGGAAAAACATGGGAATTACCAGCCTGCGTATGGGAACGCTTTGTACAGCAAGCTGTCACACGTACACTGCAGCAAGATCACATAACCAGCAGTGGTGTGAGATGGGCACTAATGTGTCCTCCAACACTGAAAATGTGCTTGTAAAAGATTTGGAAACGCCACACACTCCCTGGGAACCCTCTACAGAAACAGAATGTGTGCAGGAAGATTGAAACTGTGCAAAGGGTTGAGGAGGCTGTCGATGAGTTTGTATAGTACCTACATTGCTGAGTAGGCATTAGTTTGTTCTTATCAGTTGGTTATAATCCTGTGAATCAGGTGGAATATTTCTTTATTTTTGTAAATCTTGCTCCCATTGAGCATAAAGACTAGAAAACACCTCCCTATTTCAAACTCAGTTTTTCTCTTTTAAAGCAAACCTTGTATCATAGATTGTCCAACATAATTTCAAGTCTATAGCTGACAGATATTTTCATAATCATACTATCCAGTTGAACTACATGCTGGTCCTATGAAGCCATCATGCAGAAAGAACACGATTTTGGTTTTGAAAGCCTGAAAGGTTCTGTTCTCATCTCTATGGTGTGTTATTATGAATATAAATGATTAGTTAGCTTTGTACATACTGTGGACCTAACACTTTTCAGTGCCAAACGTTTATGTGGAGTATTGCAGCCCAGCTGTACTGTAGGTCTCCTGTTTTGTTTGGAAGCACAGCTTTTGTCGGCCCTGTTAGAAGCCCTGGCATGATGTCTGCTCCTTTTATCGTGTGAGGCATCTGACTACCTTCAGAGATGCTTTCTGTCATTGTAAAGAGTGACTTTTGGGTGCTGCTATTGAATCTGGTCTCTACAGAAACAGTCCTATCAGAGATCAATGTTTTTTGTTTTGTTCTTTTTTTATCTTTGAGGTTCATCATGTCTTTTATTTAAAGTGAGGCACAATACAACAGCTTTGTTCCACTGAATCACTTTCATAGGAAGAACACAGATAATTCATTTCCACAGACTGAAAACAATGTTTTTTTAAATTTTGGAACGGTTTATTTATACCGTGAGAACTAATTCAGGATGCTGACAGATTAATGGAACCAAAGGACATGCTGTGATTTGTTTTTCCATTCACTGTGGGGGAAAGCTTTGATACTTTGGAAAGCTTCCATTTTATGCCTGCATAGAAACCCAGCATCTTTCATTTTGATGCTTAAAAATTAACCAATCCTCGTGGCAAATCATTAGTTATTATATTTCAAATAATGCCTTCAGCCCTTTTCCTTTTCTTGTTACCTATGAAAGTACAGCTTTGGTATTTCAAAATAACTCAAAACTTTTCTGTATTTCCTGGACCTTTTGAAGTGCAATACTGTGGAGATCCTCTTTCAGTCTTTATTTAGATTTCAACACAAGTATTTTCAAAGCAAGAACTTTGTTTCGTTATTCTGATATCAGTAGGAGAGATTTCCTCAAACCATTTTTGTGCCAATATGTGTAAAAAATACTTTCCAAATGAAGAGCTGTTGTCCTTCTCGCTTGAACCCAAATGAGTCGGGTCCATCCGGAAATATTCATTAAATCATTGGACTTATTTTGTATTAGCACAGGAGGAAAAAAAAGTTACAATTATTAAGTTTTAAAGTTTTTTTTATTTTTTGAAAACTGGACACTATACCCATAAATTTACATTTGTTCTTTGAAAGTTGTTTTGGATAACAGGAAACGGGTTACATAGAGTCATAAAATCACTCTAGATATGCCTAAAAACTTATACTGAGCTAAATCAATTTCAGATGTTAGCTTTTTTGTTATATGAAAATGGCTGTTAGATCTTTGACAAATATACAACTTTATTGTGAAAAATCTCCTGGTGTTGCTCTATCAGATTACAGTTGCTAAGGCTTGTACATCAAAGCAGTTTATGTTCAATGTAACTTTTTTTTTTTTGCTTACTATAAAGCTGTGCATGATGTACATACAGACACCTTTGCTGACCATGTGTAAAGAAGTTAAGTTGGTTATTTATTAAAAAATATTGTTTATTTATAGTGACAAAACACGTTGGATTTTGTGCCATTTACAGTTTTTGAGAAGAGCAGGTGAGTTTTAAAGCTGCAACGCATCAGGTAAAACGTTTTTGTGCTGTTAAAGTAGCCACTAGAGGGCAGCAGAAGTGCAATAATTCTATCAAACATGAAAGGGACAAAAATACAACAGCAGGCTGTATTCAGTGTTTTATCAGCCGCTTTAATAGAAATGTATAGTTCTTTTTTAAGCTGTCGTTTAAAACCTGTTTGCATGAATAAAATCACAGAAAATTCACTATGTAAGAGTTAAAGAAAGGATTTGTACAATTGTAACATTGTTTGTGTAAATATATGCTCATGTTTGGTATGTTATTATTTATGAGTTTTAAAATGGAAAAGAAGTGAACCAAAAAACAATGTCTCCTTGTCTCCTTCAAACTACAGGGGTCAAGACACTCAGGTCCATATTCGTCCTTTTTTCCACTAACACAGAATTGTTTACATCTTGATGCAATGAAATTTGATCATGATTTTAGAACAACAAAGACTAAAAGCTGGGACTAAAGGAATGATGTGGTGTTTATTTCTCCTCTACTACTATGGTTGTATGTGTAGGACCAGTTTGTTTTAAATCCTGCTAAGACAGAGTTATCCTCAACAGTCACTACCTATATGCTCAGAATCGGAGATTGCTATGATGACTAAACACAAACAGCAATCCACCTTCAGTGACTCCTGCAATCTGCTTTATTTCCTTAAACTGAAAGTGCATTGATTGACAACCAGGATCAGTTTGAAATGCAAGTTAACTTTGACGTTTTTACAAAGGTCTAAACAATATTTGAATTGACACCATAGTAAACAGAATTTCATGAAATATTTTTTACAAGAACTATATTGAATCATTACATTATCAGACTTGTGTTGCGTTCCTAAAGTGTAGAGCCATACCTACGGATAGAAAACCAAGTTACCATTTATAAATGAGAATGCATTTCCTAAGCTATTATGTGCAAAATAATTGGAATCTTATTAATGGAATTCTTAGAAGCATAGTTTCTTATCAAAATACAGAAAAAATTTGTTACTGATTCCAAAGGAAACTCTAGACCTTCAATCACCCTGAATGAAAACATCTGTTGAGTATTTTTTGACTTTGAGTAAGTGGGAGAGAAAAGGAATCAATCAAAGGTCTTGAGCTCAAGAATCTCTGGATAATCTCACTTAGTGTTTTGATGATGATCTTTAGACAAGCACAGGGAAAAGGTGCAATTAGATCTTACTGACATAATTGAAATGGGTTATTTGGCGCTCGGACCCTTGCAGAAGACTTTAGTACTGAAAACTGACACGACTGGATAAATGGCTTTTTAAAGAATTGGAGTAGTCTACTTCTGGGGCCCATTTTCCGTGAAGCTGTTATAAACCCAGCTTTGCAAATTTAAAAAGGAGTTTTTTTATTTTAAATTCTGGTTTATAAATATGAAATAAACAGTGGTGTTACATTTGGATCGTGCGCAATAGACTTAAACCAAAGCCTAAATATTTGTTTTGACTGTCAGCAAGTGCAAATTATTTCGTCCATAGCTGAGAGCCTGTTAACTGTTTTTATTTTGTGTAAAATTTTCACACGGATGCATTATCTTGTGGGGAACTAAATAAATTACTAACAACCTTGCAGAGCTACCTACAACATAAAGCAAGTCAAGTTAATTTGTATAGCACAATTCAGTAAAAGGACAATTAAAAGTGCTTTACATGAAATAGACAATAGAATAGAAGAAAAATAAAAGCAAATAAACATAAAAAACAAGCATAAAACAGCTAAAACGATTGGACCACAACCTTAAACTAATAATACCTCAGGCAACAGTTTAATTTTCACAGTCAAAGGCAGCTTCAAACAAATGGGTTTTTAACTTTGACTTAAAAGAACTCGGGCTTTCAGCACTTTTACAGTCTTCTGGGAGTTTGTTTCAGACAAGTGGAGCATAAGAACTAAATACTGCTTCTCCACGCTTGGTTCTGGGTGGACAGAGTGGGCTTGAATAAGAAGACCAGAGTGGTCTGGGAGGTTGATATACTAACAACAAATATATTAAGTATTGAGGTACTGATCCATCCAGTGATTAATAGACTAACAGAAGGATTTTAAAGTCTATTCTTTGAGCTACTGGGAATCAATGTAAGGACTTCAGAACTGGGCTGATGTGCTCTAGTTTTTTAGTTCTAGTGAGAATACAGGCAGCAACGTTTTGGATCAGCAGCAGCTGTCTGACAGACTTTTTAGCCAAACCTATGAAGATACTGTTTCATGATCAATCCTACCACAGATAAATGCATGAATGAGTTTTTCTAGATCCTGCTTGAACATTAGTCCTTTAATTCTGGAAATGCTCTTCAGGTATTAAAAGGCTGACTTAGTAACTCTTCCCTTAATAGTGAATTGTTGAAGTTTTAAAATTAACAGTTCTTGTACAATGAATCCATAGTTCAGATATTTCTGAGGTATAATTGCTGTTGTTTCTTCAACAGAACGCACAATACTTGTTCTGTTTGAGAAAAAGGGGGAAATATAGATATAAAAATTATACAATTATACAAAATATAGGGTTTTTATATAACCCTATATAGAACCTTTTTTCATCTGTAACAGTTTAGTCCAGGGTCAGTCATTGAGAGCAGGATAAACAAAAACCTTAATAAAATAGTAAACTACGAGTAACTATAAAGTTATGTTTTTAACTTATTTATTTTTTACTACTTTCTTGCAAAAGGGGCAGACAACATAAGAATTGTTATTCTCTTAGCTCCTTTTATTCAGACTGTGCTGGTACTTTTGACTCACAGTTTCACATAAAGCTTGAGACGACTCTTCCCTGGACCACAGAACAGACTAACCACTGACAAGACTACTAGGACTGACAGGTGACACAGTTAAAGTGACCCACAGGACCAATTTTTCTAAGTTATAGACTGCTTTGCAGACTGACCACAGCTTATTTGGAGAAACCCATGGAGGACCACCTCAGTTATCCCTCAGCAGCAGAGGGGGGCACTCAAATTCATCAACATAGAATGGTCAGAGCTCATCTGACCTCATCAGCAAGGAACCAGGAAAAGCTACAACAAAGCAGATCAGAACATGGTAGTCTAACCCTGATTGTGTTGAAGAACAGAACCAGCACTCAAAATGTCACCTGTAAAAGGGATCTGTAAAAGGAACCAATATCAACAGCAGGATACACCTGAGGATGCCTGATACCAACTCTTGGTCTTTGGGTTCTTAATGTATACAACATGAATGTGAGGAAAAATATGCTGTATCTTAATGACAGTTCTTGGTATTAACATGTTTTAGCATCTGAGTGTTTGATATTAAAACTAAAGAAGGTATAGTTGTCAGTTGTCATGATAAGTTACTTGGTAATTAATAAAAATGTGAGCTTAGACTGACCCTGATTTTGAAGAGTTTAACTTTTCATGTGTAAAACACATGTTACGTTTACAGGTTTTACATTGAGATTAGCAGCTCCGGTTAATTATTTCAGTCTTATACTTCATATATATCAAATAGTCTATTTTGAGGTGAATGTTGTTGACCTTTTCTCTTTCCAGGGAAAACAAAAAAAGCTAACTGGTAATGTTAAAAGATAACTGTTCTCAAAATATTACAGTTTTTTTCACATTTTTAGCAAATAGATATTTTCATAATGACAAGTATCATGGGAAAAAAGCAGTTGGATAAATGTATCTTTACCAACTGAAGTGAGATTAGCCAAACCGGGATGTGATTCCAGGGCTCTATTTATTGGCAACATATTTTAGCTATCATAATCTTTTCCATGAAAACATTTAACGCTAAAACAGATTTATTCTCAGTACAGACACACCTGATACCTGGTAACTCATTAAAATGCAAATCACATGATTTATCTTATATAATACTCATATAATAATAGCTTATTTTACCCCTTACTTTTTATTGATTGATTTTTACTTTTTTTAAATTATCGATTTCATAAAGGATAAATATCCTTTTAATAATCGAAAGGGTGGAACTGTTGTCTGAAAAAAATTATCTCCTATTCTTCCCTATTACATTTATTGATTTCCGAGTGCTGATTTTACATTTAGTTACTAATAAAAACATTCATCCAGGCCTCAGAGCTGCAAGGCCAAGGGGAATAATTGTTTATCCTTTTTGATTAACAACCTTCCCAGCCTTACTGCAGGGTTTAAGTTGGTGAGAGGAACTTGTGTCTAATCAGAGCAGAGCTAAACATCATGCTATGATTTATGTCTTGTTCTCTTTCTTTGCCAAGAAATAAATGCAGACTGAGTGAATCTATCTTCTTTATTTAACTCGATACTTAATATTTTTTTTCCCACGACATAGGGCAACATCAGTCACAAAGACATTTGAGATATTTAGACCTTTGCTGATGACCAAGTCCAAAATATGTCCTCAATTGCATGTTCAGCTGTTTGATGTGTTGAGTCAAACCAAAACTTTTAAAAATATCACACAGTTTTGGACTTTGGGGGCCTATAAACACTCACAAACATGGCTTGTACTTGGATAGCTAGATATTAAAAAAGATTTAAAGTCACCCAGGATCACTTTTCTACACTTTAGTGAATTATTAAACAAAGTAATGAGTTATCTCCCTTTTTAAACACTTTGTTCTGATGGAAAAAAACTCCAATAAAATTGGTATCTCATTTTTATCATCTAGCCATGTCTCTGTAAGAAACATAAAATCAATGTTTTTCTTAGTAATTAAGTCATTGATTAAAAGTTATTTTCCTGACAGACATCTTATGTTAATCAAAGCTAGTTTGAATAACTTTGTTGATACTGTCCCTTTAGCTGGTTGAGCTCCAAACTGTATGGGTTTCAAGTTGGATGGTTTACTGCTGTTTCTCGTTTTTGCACTGTTCTTTCAGTCCCATATTAAAACTGAGATTTTTACATCCATCCTCCTTTTGAAAACCCAGTTTTTCCTGGAGAGAATCAGTTCTGATAAATCTACCACTGAAACATAGAAAAAGATTTTAAGATCTTGATTGCATTCACTGCAATCTGTCTTTGCATGTAGTAGAGGCAGGGCAGGGGAGCAGACAGGGCGGATATTTAAGACTTTCAGGTAGTCCTTCACTGAGAAGAGCAGGGGAGGAGGACTTTTAGTGGGCAATGGAGGGGGGGTCCAGTTGGAGGGGAGCAGCTCCTGTTGGGATTTTATCCCTGTTTGTTGCTGTTTTTGGAGTGGATATTACGCTCCAAAGCAATGACTTAAGTAATCTGTATTTGGCCATTACCTCATTGACCATTTTGGCTGTCTTTACTATCCGTTCATTCTGTTCTTGTTCCCATTTCAGGAACTCGCATTCCAAGGCCTCAGCAGAGTGACATATCTCATCATGGAGACTCTTTATCTGGTTTTACTCACATCATGTACTTCATTTATGCAATAGGAAAGATTTGAAGCCAGCTGAAATCCATCTCTTTTGAAGAGGTTTCTCTTTTCCCAGAAGATATTAAAGTTATCAATAAACCCAATCGATCTTCCAGGGCAGGCTTGTTTGATCAATCGTTTCTTCTGCCAACATGCTTAGCTCTAAGCCTTACCAGGTGCAGCAGACCCTGGAGGAACAGGCAGAGAGAGTCTCCTCTTCAGAGCTTGCAACAGAAGATCTGAGTCAGTGAGTGGCTAGCCTAGAAGACTCATGTGCTGCTCTCTGTGAAGACAACACCAAGCTAAACGACAAAGTGACTGACCTGAAGAGCAGCAGATGGCAGAACATCTGCATCCATGGTCTGCCTGAAGACACTGAAAGTGGGCGTCCTACTCATTTTGTCTCTAACCTTCTCTGCCAGCTATTTGAGATTTGAGAGGTGCTACCGATGCTACCAGAGCTCGATGGAGCGCACCGCTCTCTGGCAGCTGCCATGGTTCGTACCAATCTTCAGACCTCAAAACCATTTTAATAACAGGCACCTGTCAGGGCTGCCCTCTTAGCCCCCTGATCTTTGATCTGGCCATACAGCCCCTTGCCATTGCAATTCAAACAAGTAAAGAGATATTCAGTATTTGAAAGAAAAATGTGGAACATAATGAGTCGCTTTATGGAGATTACCTTTTACTTTTTATTTCCAAACCATCCACCTCATTGCCTTTTGTTCTCCATATACTTAACCAATTTGGTCAGATTTCTGGGTATAAGTTAAACCTTACAAAAAGCACAAGTTTGAGTGTTCTATTAGAAGATGAGGCACAGAACAGTGTTGTTATTGCCGACAATAAGTGTTCTTCATTTGATACCATGTGCAATCACAGCCCAACAGATAGCAGCTCAATGTACTTTCAATACAGTGGTTTAAAATTTCTCTGCAACAGCCATGTGTTTCAAGCTACACCAGTGGTTATTAATAAAAACGGCCACACACCCCTCTCCTCTCACCACTATTGCTTGCCCGGTGGTCTCTGATCAGAGAGAAGTCATTAATGTTTATACTGGATTCCAAGACAGTGATGTGCACAGAGGGGGGCTTGTGGTCCAATTGTTGGAAAATGTCTGCAAAAGTGCCCTATTGGAACCCAAAAGCATGTTAAAACTGCCCTCTCGAGGAGAGGATGCATGCAAAAAGTGCCCCCTTGGCAGCCATAGCATGTGCTACTGTAAAGTGCCCTTTACAGTAGTAAGGACACAAGATATGTGTCCTTTTTTTGTTTTGCCTCTGCCCTTAAAAAGGTCTGTGCCTGCTACTGGTAATCTCACTACTCTGTACCCTTCTGACTTCTAGTACAAGACAAAGTCCTGTAATTTGTACAAATACAGTCATGACTCTATAATCAGGTGCAGTAGAGATGGAGAATCAGAATCAGAAAGCCTTTATTGTCATCATATTCTACAGCGGATACAATGAGATTTTTGGGACTTCCATTTCA
>JAUZNJ010054593.1:4100-29415 GCA_034780135.1 Jordanella pulchra | reverse complement strand
TGTGTTCCGATCACTCTATCACAGAAAAATAAGACTTGGAGAACTTATTGGAAACTCAAGACAGCCATGATATTATGTTTTTTACAAGTGGATGGAAAACTTTTCACCACAACTGTATCAATAAGCCATTTTACGTTTTCAAGCTTGGATGTAAAATGGTTGGACTTGTAGCCTCCCACAGTATGATGCTGCCACCAACTGTGTCCCTGCAGAGGCGGTGTGTTCAGGACCATGTGTATTGTGAGGTTTTTGCCACATTTAGCTTTGGGCATAAAACTAACCTATTGGGCATGTTTACACCCAAACCGGACGACAAAAGGAAGAGAGTGATCTGGATGGCTGGAGCTTTACTTGCTTGTTTTCCTTTAAGGCTCTGAACCATCAGATTTAGGGTTCTACAGCATGATGCTGCCACTGCCGTGCTTCATTAAGAAGAGTCGACTGAGAAATGTCTCTTCAAAAACTGTTAGTTTGTTTAATTTCGACTTTGTGTGGATTGAAGAAAATCCTCCATAACCTCCAACTTCCTCACCTCCTGTTTTGTTTGTCTGAGTTTGTTTTATGTAACCAGAGTCTATCTGGCACCTCTCTTCTTCTGGTCACATGAAGCACCAGTTTTACAGCAACATGAATCTTTATTTTTACTCCCTAAAGCGGCGTATTAATACTTCTCTAAACAATCAGAGCAGCAGACGGGCCCTCGCTGACAGCTCCACGCTGCAGGGCAGAGTGAAGAGGCGCTGGAGGGATTTAGACTCTGTCAGCAGTTGTTCCCCTTCAGTCTTTTCCTGCCACTCGCTCTGATTCTCCTTCTGTTTGGCTGCTAATTAATACGGATAGATCTGAGTCTGACACCCGGCGGTCTGCTTGGGTTACACCCGCGGTGAACATTTAGCTTGGCTCCAGTCGGAGCGGTTTCTGACTCTCAGCTGCGCTGTCCAGCTAATGACCACATCGCTTTATTTTCAGAGGCTTCTGAAGATGAAAACAAACCCGGGTTGTAAGAGATTCTCTGTGGGATTTCTTATCCCAACATTTGGACAGAAGATGGCAGCAACCAAACTGGTGGCCATGTTGGGGTAGTTCTTAGTGACAGTAACCTTGTACATCCCCCCCCAGGAAAGGCTTAATCCTTTGAACTGCTGACAGCACATCTAAAAGCACCTTTTATTCCTGCTTTGAGTAGAACTTGAGCCTCGGTAATGTTTGTCTGTCCTTAAAACCTTGACAGCTGTGGTTGTTTCTGCTGTGAGCAGAAAGATCAGACTTCTGCGCCGTCAATCTCTCTTCTTCTTCTAATGTTGCTCTTTGAGAAATGGAGCCTGAAGGGATCAATTCAGGGAAGCCTGCTGGGAAGCAGTAAGCCTCTCCTGTCAGCAGGAATCTGAAGGAGCTGGTGATCAGATGGATGAAGGATGCGGTGTCAGTGAAGAGGAACATTAAAACGGCTTCTTTCATACTGTCTGCTCCTGTAGAGCAGGATGAGGGAGGTGTGTGGACAGGCTGCACGGTCAGCCTAACCCTGTCTGCCCACTCTAGTCTCACTCTCCTGTTTCTTTTCTCCTGAGACACAGAGATCCACTCAGTTCTTCTCTCTGCCGCTCTGTAACCATCCAAGCTGATATTAAAGGTCAGCAGCATTTAGTTTTGAAGCATATGAAGCAGAACATGACCAGGGGGCCAACAGTGGGCCCAGGCAGCCTCTCTGAGGATTCATCCTTCTTTGGCTCGATGTGAAGCTGAAATCCTCTGCTGGCGGCATGTGTAAAATGACACAGCTCGTTATTGTCCACGCTGTTGATAAAGTTAGACGGTGGACGAGTGCTGTGTGCTTCAACGCCGCGGGGACGTCTGCAGAATGAATTCGATAAGTGATAAACACGTGTCTTAAATAAGGAGAGCTGCAGGATGAAGTCATGCACCTGAGACCCGCATCCGAAGCCACACTTCATCCTTTGCCTCCACAGACATACTTCTCCACTGACATCTTGTCTATGAAGTCTGGCCGTGAGTTTATTCTCACTCCAATGGGACCTGATTTACTCGCCTTGTTTGACCTTAAATGGTAACTAAATGAAACCCACCTGCAGTCCATCCCTCACGGCCTGATGTTTTACACGCCGTCGGTCTGGGTTGTCAGCAGGTGATTGTTGCCCTGATTAGCAGCAGGGTCGGTTCATCGGGTTACTGTTATCGTAAACGGTAAACCGTCTCCCTATTGGCTCAACGTGTGGAAGTTTACATTTTTTCATGACTTTGATATAATTGCTTTCGTTAAAACTAGAAATTCAGTCTCTGTTTCTAATACAGCAGCTGAGATGTTAGCACACAGGGCTGAATGTGGAGCAGTGTTGAAGCTTAGATAAAGTATGGAATGAGAGCAGGAGTGCACGACAGCACCACTTACTGGCTGGGAGCAGTTACACCTGTAGCTGTAGCTTAATACACCGTTTATATACCCCTGAAGGAGTTTTTTAAAGGAAAATACGGCATGATGGAGAATTGTTTGATAATAGTGATCCTCCAGGTAACATTGCCTCATTTTTGAAGTAATTTCTCTAGTTTTCATTTGCTGAACCCAGTCGGAGTCTAAATCACTGCCGCTTTAGTTGAACACGTTTATTTCAGTTATCATTCAGTCTTGGATGTGAGCTTTTCTTCTTCTCCATATTCAGTAAAGAAGACGTTTGTTGACGGCTTTAAAAAGCTGCTTCTGGCTGACGGGAAGATGAGGTGACTTCCACGTACTACGCAGGCTCTTCCCAACCTCGTCCAACTTTCTGAGTCACTTCATTCAGTAACACTTTGAATATTTGTTTCTGTTTAAGCCACATGAAGCTCACGGGCTGAAGGCTGAACATTACCTGGCAGTCTTCTCCAAATTTTCCGCGCTGGAAAACAACTCCGGTGGTTTTGTGGTCACGGTCTGAGCCTCAGCTGAACCACAATCTCTCGTATTGAATTACTTGGTATTTGTCAGCTTTAATTGGTTGAAAGTGCTCTGCTGTGTGTATTAAGTGCACAGGGTCTAAATCTGTGTGTGGCTGTCTGCTCGGAGGAAGACGAAGAAGTCATCTTTCTAGTGACTGGTGAAGGACTTCAGCTGTGATGGCAGCACAGGGAAAGTTTAGCAGAAGATGTTGCATGGAGTCAGACGGGGAGCTGTGCACATGCATTTTTTGCATTAATGCATTAGTTGTGTGGTGTGACAGCGCTTTACTCCAAGAGCAAAACTTTCTGCTCTGCTCTGACAGAAAACTATAAGCCTGACTGTAAAACGCAGCGGCATGTGGGTGTCTGACGTCACATGTCTGTGATTTGACCAGATATGAGGACCGAGGCGCCATGACAAGCCCAATAAAAGCAGGGCTGAAACACACACACACACACACACACACACACACACACCCACACACACAGGCACTCAAACATGCAGTGAACAGCAGAGCAGGAAGATGGCACCGCTGCCTGAATGAAGGTGCTGGTGTGATTATATCTGAGGGTTGGACCCAAAATATGCTCCACTGAGGACAGATCTATCAGATTAAGTAGAAAACCATCAGATTTATTGCTCCACAAATGTATGACAACCGATTTAGCAACTTGTAAGTAAAAACAGGTAAATTATTCAGATTTTTACTTCATGTCTTTCACTCTAATGTTTGGACCAAACTTTATGCAGTAAATATACAGAGAAGAAAAAATATTTGTTTATCTTTAGATCCCTAAACTCTGATTACTTTTCAAAGGTTTTATAAAGTTATCCCATTGCAGTGCTGGAAGTAGTTGTGTTACATCATAACCTGTTAGTTATGGTGGTTTTTTTCCTTTAATAAAATAATTACTAATTAACTAATTACTTTTTTCCTTTCACTAAATGCTGTTTAGCTGCTCATTTGTCCAGATTACCGATGAATTAATTAATCTAACATGGACTGATCTTATTGATCCACTAACGATAGCATTGATATGCGACAATTATCTTCAAAACCTCAGTTTTCTCTTGTATCAACGAGGATCTATCCATAAGCTAAACTTTTTAACATTTTTTTACGATATGTTGAAAAAAAACGGAATATCTCTACATTTTGGGCTTAATGTTCCATCTGCATTAAATACTGACTGAATGTTTTCTAACACACTATTAATATTTATAAGATCTAACTAAACAGGAACCTTCTATAAAGAGAATTTTGTCCTTTATTATTACAGGCAAAGAGCACATTTTGCAAATGAAATTTTCGAAAACATGCATCTTAAAACAGATGTACAAATTTTACAACATATGGTTACCAACCGATCCTCTCATGTCCACGCTCAAAACAAGTCCAGCTTTGATTAACTATAGCTCTATTGTCCTTCTTCTTATCCGGAGCTGACAACTCTCAGAAACCAGGCAGTCATCATCAACCCTTCACCTCAGGAACTTGTCTCATGATATAGATCCTGGAGCAGTTCCTCGCCTCCTCAGTCTTCTTCTACAATGATCCTTTGTAAACAAGGTCTCAGTGTGCATTTGTTACTCCTATGACCTCGGAGCACATGAGAAAAGGATCCTTAGGTTCTTCTCACGGTGATGCAGACTGAAGGAATTTGAAGTCGTCTCCTTTCTTCTAGAATATATACGTACATTAAGAAATGTATCAAACTACTACAAGTTAAAATAAAAACACATCACTCTTATTTCTAAAAGTTATCTAAGCAAACATTAGATAAAAACACTACAATTATTACATTATTCTAACACACCTTAAACTTTACTGTTTAGGTGATTTTTTTCAGTTTGATTTCCGATTAATATTTAATCATTTTTATTCTATATTTCCTTCTTTTGCTGGTAGAACTTTAGTATGTGTGCTTTAAATAATATCCATCATCATTTTCATTGCCACTAGATGAACTCATCTAAATGGAGCGGATCCAACCTGTTGGCACATCTTAGCTTCTGCACATCAAGTATTTGTAGTTCACCTACTTTTTGTATTTTTTCTGGGGGTCTGTAGGCCTCAGTCCTAATGGAGAGCAGTGGATGGATGTGCAGACTGTTCTACAGATATGGGAAACCTTTTGAATCAGACCTTTAGAAGACATGACTGAACACTGCCAGGCTCGAACATGTTCTGCACAATAGGAAATGAAAGGCTCTGCTGTAATCAGTCTACAGCTCTACACGCTCTCTGAAAAGGGCCTCGCTGTTTCTACGGG
This sequence comes from Jordanella pulchra, assembly GCA_034780135.1. Classification (NCBI taxonomy): domain Eukaryota; kingdom Metazoa; phylum Chordata; class Actinopteri; order Cyprinodontiformes; family Cyprinodontidae; genus Jordanella; species Jordanella pulchra. The sequence continues at coordinate 24,210 of JAUZNJ010054593.1, read as the reverse complement.
ACAATAAGGACGACACTACGACGACTAAGCTCTAAAACCCAGAAAAATAACAGGAAAACCTACAGAAAATATATGATTGAGGATAAATTATTGGGTTTGATCTAAAATGTTTTTTCTTCCTGCCCCGAGGACGACTGCATCCGTTTGGACAGGCTGTTAAATCTCAACGTTGTAAAACTGTTAACGTCACTCTGTAACCGCCTGTTTTAACTCCAACCCGCTGAAACAAAAACTAATCTTTAACTCCAGCCAGCTGGTCCTTCTATATAAACACCTTGAAAAAAACAACATTAAAGTTTTTGGCGATTATCAGTCACATTTTAAACCAGCGGCTTCAACTACATAACAAGAGTACAAAGTTTTCTTCCTCTGTTTTAGCTTTTCTGTCATGTTTAAACATTTTATAACATCAGCAAGTTTAAACCATCTGTGTTTTACACAAAGCAGTTTAAATTCAGTTTGTTTATCAATGTTCTCAACATTGAAGAACCTCTGAAGCTTTTGGGATCAACTGAGAGTATTCAGATTCATGCTTTTCAACCTTTTTTCTTTTATTTATTTATTTATTTTTTTTAGCTTTTTACGTCACTAGTGGCTCGTTTTTCTGACAGTAGGCTGACAGGAAAGGGGGTATGAGAGAGGGGGGGGGGGGAAAGACATGCGGGAAAGAACCAAAAGCTGGATTCGAACCTGGGTCGCCCGGATCGAGGACTAAGGCCTCCATACATGGGTCGTGCGCACTAACCACTGCACCACCCAACTTTTCAACCTTTATTTGACCAGAAATGATCCCACCGAGATTCAGACGTTTGTAAGGGGACCAAAGAGCAGACCTCCCCCCCCTTCAGATTGATTAACATGGGACGACACCAGGTCATTACAGTACAGCAGCAACTGATTTTATAGATTAGATTTTATATGAGGTTCTGTACGTCTACAAGATACTAAAGCATCATGATGCACAACAACCAGCCTCCAAGAACGAAGGGATGAAGAAAAAACAGTTTCACACTACATGAGTGGTGAGCCGCCGGTTTTATGATCTTTGCCAGATGAAGATACTGGAAGTCTAATGAAATCGCCAGAAGTTTTATTTAATCCACTCATCTTGGGTTTAAAATTTCTACAAAACTTTAATTGTTAATTCTTTTGTGTTTGACTGAACTTTAGTGATACAGACAATCAAGTAAATAAATAAAAACGATAATATGTGTAATAAAAAGGCTTGACATTAGAGTGTACAATAAAAAGTTTGGAGAAAAAAAAGAATTTGACAAAAAAGATGAATATTGTGGCCCTACTCTGACGGTGCGTTTGGTCTCTTGAAGAAAAGGCCGACAGACCCATAGAAAGGAGATAAGGAGGAACAGAGCAAATGTTCAGGATAAACTGCAGATGACTCAGCAACTTTCACCTCCTCTGACATTAATATGTGCTTAAATCTATGTTTAGAAACTTTAATAACAAGTGACCCTTTGAGAAACTGCTTTACTCTCATAGCCTCTGGACCCCCTAGAAATAACATTGCTATGAATGAGTCTTTAAAAGCATCCATGCTTTGATGTCCTTGTAACTCTGGGACTTCTGTAAGCAGCAAACTGCGTTTTATTTGGGGGATCCAGGGCCTGAAAGGTTCTCCTGACTTTTCTGACTCGAATTCATCAAAATGTTTCCTTCCAGACACTGCGAAGGGTGAAGCAGTGACATCCAATTTCAGGTATGGGAATAATGTTGTAAGGCAAAGTTAGAATAGGATGATCTAGAATATAAAAATCCGATCATCCAACATCGTCGCTGAAGGATTGTGCACCAATAGGAACAGCGGGTTGAAGTCATGTGAGATGCAGCTCAGGTGTTGCCGGATCCTATTAGCTTCATGTTTGGGCTGAGAAATGGATTCTGTGGATTTTGGTTCTTAGTTTTACCTTTTGAACTCTTTGTTGACAGAAGCAGAGATTAATATTCAAGCCATGACTTGAAGTTTTGCTGGTCAGAACTGAACATAGTGTGTTAGGAAGCCTGTTTGAAAATAGTTCAGTTTTTATCTCCAGAGTTTGTTTCACTTTGATTAGATATAAAAATAAAGATTTGACTCCTTCAAGAACATTTCATTGCCAGAAGGATGGATGAATTTTGAAATACTGCTCACTTGTTTTGGTTTGCTATTTGTTAAATCCGATGGATTTTATGGATCGTCTGTGTAATAACCTCGTCTTCATACCTCAGTTTTTCTCAGCTTTATTAGAATCACAGAAGGGAAATCAAAAAGCCGAATAAATCAATTTATAAATGCAGAAATTTCCAGTTCTTTTTTTCAATGTTCAGTTTTCCACCAGCAGTTCTGCTTCAAAGGCTTTGCTAATTGTAACGAGAGAAACAGGTCACGTTTACTCTAAGATCCTTCATCCGAGTCTGAAAATTGGCACATGGATTGGAAACCTGCTGGTCTTTTGAATGAGGAAACCTTCCCAGAGTGGGGGGGTCTTTAGACCACCAGCATGCAGGCCGAACCACGCTGCTCGGGTTAAGCTGAGAAATGCTTTTCTGCTGCAAAATGCTTCATGTGTTCCTGTCCTTGACGTCTACAGATGAGGAGTCCATGCAGGAGACTCTGACCTGCAGCAGGAACATGTGGAGATCATTACGATGAGGAGCACCCTGTGCTTGGGAGTTTGTGAGGCACTAATTTAGGCCATAGTCTTAAAAATAGTTTATGTTCTGCTTTGGGCTCTAAATAAACAAGTCTGCTGCATTTGGCTTCTTTGCAGAAAGCCTGGCAGCACTGAGGTGGAGTTCAAATCTCTACAGCTGACCACCAACCTCTAACTAATTTGATGTTTCATGTACAATAATGGCGTGTTTTCTTTTGTAACCTTTATGTCTCCTGCAAGCCTTAATGTTTTTACTGTCAGATTTATTCATTAAATTACTTTAAAACAAATCTAACTAATATTTAGGCTTCTACTGTTTGAGTGTTTCTAGAAAGAAACCAGACTGTTGGAGTTATACCACCAGTTCAACACAAACTGCTGGATTTCAAAAATCCTACAGACGTAACTCCTTTCAATGAGAGCCTGTCTCAGCACCATTCTCCCAGAACGGTTCTGACTTCTTGATAATGTTGCAGGGCGGGACAATCAATCACTACCCAACTGCTACAATGGTATCTACCTTCAGGGGTTAGACCGATGCTGTACAGATGTTCAAAATCTGGGAATTTCTCTCAGTACTTAATGGCGCCGATTTTTTAACATTACACAGCACGAGAAATTACGTGTATAATAATAACTAATGCAGGTTAAAACACCATGCTAACGTCATCTTGAACACTAGGTTTACTTACCTGCAGCAGACAAAGATGATGATGCAGCATCACTAGCATCATCATTGTTGCTGTTGCTATCACCAGATGTTTTAAACGTTTACCCTGTAGGCAACATGATGCTAATGGTGCTGAATGCAGAATTTGTAGCTAGAGATTTGTGCTTTTTTAAGTTTGACATAAGTTGTATGCTTAACCTGACTAGAAGTATTCTCACTGCTCCGCTTGCAGTTCCTGTAACAATTATTGCAGCTAGCCTAAACTGCATTTAGCCTAGCCGAAACTGCGTCGCATTTTTAGAAGTGGAACTTTTCAATCGCTTTCTATTAGCCATGTTTCTTTGCTGTTGATGGCATGAGGCTTTTTTACATGCAGTATATGGAAAACATCCGCCCACTCCTCCACTCGCTACATGTGAAAATGAAGTGTTTTGGTACCAAAACAAGGTACCCTTTGGTTTTATGTAAAGAGGTGCACAAGAATACCAAAGGAATGTTGTCAGCACCGAATATAACATCCATCCTTAGTTACTGGTCAATATTACATTTATAAACAATTAACACAGTCATTTTAATCTTGCAGTTGTTTGTCTGAATTTCTTCCTGAACTGTTATCTTGTTTTTGTGTGTAGCTGGTATCTGGATCCCTGCAGCTGTCGCTAATTTAACTCAAAACTCACCCTAAAGCTAAAACCAATGTAGCTGTTTGGTCTCCGTTTGTTCAGGACTATTGGATGTTTGCTGAAATGGACTTTTTTGCTCTATTAACAGTACGTTCTAGCTCTGCTATTGTTCTGGGTCGGAACATATTTTAGCTTAGACAGTTTAGCTTATCATGGAAAGGAAAAAGCAACTGATGTTTGTGCATCAAAGCACAATTTAGTCTGAGGGAACATTATGAACCAGTAGAGAGAACACAGCATCCGTTTAAGTCCAAGCAAGTCATGGAACTGAAGAGTTGATTATTCATAGAAACCTCATAAAGCCATGAGTGATGAAGGTTTGCAACAACCCCAGTAAGAAGGAAGTATTTCAGACACGACTGTTGAGATCCAAGCAGGTGGATGGTGACCTTTGACATTCCCCCACACCCAGAGAGACGCCCCCAGAGAGACACAATCACTTTATCACTAGGGGTGTAGATGTGGAGGTGTGTGGACACCGAGAGCTGCAACCTTTGGCCGGCAAACAACAAGCTGAAGCTCTGTGTCATCATGGAGCTGACTTACAACTGTGGGGGGGCGGTGCTCAGTCTGCTCTCACTGTAAATCTACCTGAACCCCGCAGGCTGTCAGAGGAGGGACATGTTCTCCGTCGCCTGAAGGACTCTGTGTACTAACGTAGCTTCCTCTCAGTCACTTTGATCTCAGGACGAGGGAAACGCTGTCAGAGCAAACGGTCAGATAAACCGAACAAACAAAATGTTTATTTAAAATGATCTGGATAAACCATCTGGAAACAGAGCATCATAAAGCATAAAGCTCAGTGACCCGGTTTCCAAAGACGTACTTCGGTCTGCTGTGTCCATCAGATGATCACTCTAAGCAGTAGAAATACGCACCATAGATTGTGTAAATTATACCATGTATGTGTCTTATCCTAACAGGTGTCTCTACAGAGTGAAATAACTGCATGGACACTTTCGTTTCATAAGGAAAAAAGCATCATCGACTTAAAAAAGTTTAACTTTAAAGCCCTGATCGATAAAAACCCAAATAATGAGCAAACGTGCAGTTCCATAAGACTGCCATCGTCCACTTGCAGACGAGCTTTATGTTTCATATCAATGTTTAAACGATATTATATCTTATAATAATGGAAAAAATGCATCACCTTTTTTAATGAACGTATTTAATGTTCTCCCCCCTCCTAAAGCCACTGGCCTGAAGCTTTCAGCTTTATTGAACGTTTCATCACACATGTCCTACGGGGGGATCTGGGCACGTTGTTCAGCGTCTAGATGTCTGAGCTGCTCAGAGATGTTTCCTGAAGTCTAGGTACCACGCTGGCTGTGGTACGCCGTAAATCCTGGCGGGAAAGCAGTCGGGTAGAAAACAGCAGCCAAAGAATAAAAGGGTTTAGTTTAAGAGCACTTCCTGTATGAGGCTGCGTCAGGTCAGGCTCCTCTGGCTCCACAGGTTCAAATCTCCGTGGGAGTGCGGCGAAGCAAAGACGCAGGCTTTCATGTAAAATCAGCCGCTTACCTGAGAACCTGATGAGTGATGTGGTCTGCTGAGGCGTAACAGGGTCACGATGCCCTGAGCTCCTAAATCCAGGTTGGCCCTTTGAAAAACGGTCTTGGGGTGTCTGCTGGGATTGGATCTGCTTCTCACCGTCCAGCTGGGCCTACGGATGGATGGATACATAGATGCACAGCACAACTATTGACCCTTTCTGTGTGGCTTTCAGGTGGCTGGATGTGAGCGTGGCCAACCTGACCTGCACCAAATACTGGGTGGCGTACCTGCAGGTCATTCAGGAAGCCGTGTGGCCGGGCGGAGCTCTGCCAGCCGCCCCTCCGCCTGAACGCAGCCAGTGGCAAAAAGACCACACCAAGCAGCAGGCCTTGGACTGTCTGAGGAACCTTCTGCCAGGTACAGAGAGATCAGCCAACATTCGGTCGAACGGCGTACCTTTACTTCTGCTGCTGAGATAACATGGTGATTAGTTATAGTTTCATGTCATGGTAACATGGAACCGTTTTCATTATTCTAACTTTGCTTATTCTAAACAATAAAGTCAGTTAGCCAGGCTATTTGCTCAGGTAGCTGTTCTGCAAAGTGTTGCTTACCAGACATGCTGACAGAAGCTCACTGATTTTAATACAGATTGACCTAAATCACACCATGACTTTGGAAACCATGCCGATGGACGAAAAAAATGATACTTTAAATTAATTCGTTTTTTTCTTGAAAGAAATGTATTTTCCTTTGATGTAAGCAGGTAAGACAAATTACCAATTAAACAAGATTTGTGTTTAAAATAAATCTCTTTAAAACATCTCATTTTAACGGCATAATATCTGTTTGTTTTCGGGTTAAAATCCTCCTTCCATCCGCTGACAGATCAGCTGACTTACCTGCTCAGATGAAGAGGAAACTCTTTATTTTAAAGAAATTTCTACTAACTTTTAGATCAGTTTTTACTGCTTAGTGTTCACCCAAGCATCTGACCAGCAGTGTGCAGCAACAGGTTGGGGAAGGGCGTGTTACTTTAAGTTACGTACTCCTGGTCTTTGCAAACTCTCACCTTCATCTTCTGTCGTCAGATTTGCTCTCAGATGTTCTGGGTTCTGATAAGTTCAGACTGATCTGGCAGACTGCTCTGGATTCCTGTCAGGACCCGGACATTAACAGGTAAGTACAGCCTTAAGGGGTGGGGGGTGGGGTTGGTGGTGATGTCATTACGCTCATTGATTTAATAAAGAAAGATTCATTAACTGGACGTCATCAGGTTCACAGAAACAAACATCCATGGAGGTGATCAGGATTTTAGATGATAGACCAGGGGTTCCCCAAACGGGGGCTGTGACCCCTCAGAGCTCTAAGTTGGGGGGTCGCAACATGTTTATCTCTTTATTTATCTAATACATTATTCAAATATTAAATATACAGTTAGATAAGTAAAAATGAATGAAAATAATGCAATAAACGATTAAATGTTGTTTCATTGACAAAGTTTGAAGTAATTCGTTGTATTTTCTGTACATTTGAGGCTGAAACGTTTAAAACTTTGTGATGAGAGACGCTTTTTAAAGTGGAAATAAAATATGACAGTTCTTCTTTTTAGACTCCTTCAATCTGCATCAAATCTTTAAACATTTTGATCAAATATTGAAAATATTTGAAAATATTTGATGCAGAAGTCAAAGACTTAATTTTATTTTTATTCTGAAATATTTCTAAATACACAACAAACAGTCAAGTTTTAAAGTAGTAAAATATGAAATATTTGCTCTATGATTTTATTATTAAGTTATGTAATTAAACCTCTCCATATGCTCTGATCCTTCCTGGCTGCCTGACAGGAACCTCTTTAAAGGTTCATGGAGAACTAGACGTGCCGGTACAGCTCGATATAAACTTTCTGTGTTTACAGCCTTCAGTTTTCGTAGTTAAATTTAAAACCGTTGGGAGAGGCAGGACTTTTATCGACAACAGGTTCCAACAAAGAGAGCGGCGTCCTGAGATGACTCCTGTGAGGAATTAACAGAGTATAAATAAAACAGATGTGCCCTGACCTGATCCTAAGTCCTGGCCTCAATCTGGACACTCTGTGCTGCTTAAACCTGATTCATTTTGTTCCTTTAAAGCATCCATTAAACACTGTTTATTGTCTCCAGCCTGAATCAGTTCACGTCCCTTTATCAAAAACAGCCTTCTTAGGTTGAAAATCTACAGAAAATAAGTTTAAAATTAGACCAGATTTTAACAAAATAAAACTTCAAAATCCCCATAAGCAGTATTTTAAAGGATGCACAATAAATAGAGAACATTAATACACAGCAAGAAATTAAAAGCTATCGATCCATTTTTCTTAAATTGAACATGTAAGTGAGACACTTTGCTGATGGAATAAGAGAGGAAAAAACAACGGCAGGCTCCTATTTCAAATGTATAATATCTAATTATCTTATTTTAAGGGTAAATATACTCATTCAATTTTCAGATCATACCGTTTCCCTTAAATTAAGAGTAAATTCTCCTATTTGAAGACATTTTACTCATTTTTAGCTTAGATTTAGATTTAGTCTTCAATCAAAAGAAAAACTCATTTAAATGCTTTTTCTTTTCACTAAATTGTCTCATGCATCTGTGACGCTTCGACTGGGTGGAAACCATTTGAATTTGTCCGTTTGCTGGGATGATCAGTCCATCAAAATATAATTAATAACGTTTGTACCGACATTGTGTTGGAAAGAAAGTAAGTGGAAGGAAAGGATGACGTCTTCAGCTTCACCTCACATCAGCAGCAGCTGGAAACCTGGACAGAAATCCTTGTTCATAATCATCATATTTATGAATCCATTAAAACTGTTTTTTGTTCGGATAAAAGAGGCAAATATTTATAGAAAAAAAAATTATTTCATTATTGTTTTAAAGAAGATGTTTTATCATTAGAAATGTGAATAATTGCAAACCAGAAGTGAAACTGAAAATGTCATCATGAAAAAGAAAAGGTTTGAGAGTAACTTGGCTGTTTTCTTGGGCTTTATTTTAATATTTTATTACATACTTTATATTTGTAGCTTTTATTTTTCAGTTTTCTCTCAGTCATATTGAGTTTTATGAATCGTGTTCTTTCCAGATTACATTTTTCAATCTGCTCTGGATAGAAATGTTGCTGCTAAAATCCAGCAGAAATGCCTCCACCAATAGAAACGCATCTTTGCTCCGCCCCCTAGAGGAAAGCCCGCCCCCAGAGGAACGATCTGGAAAGGCAATAAAAAGGCAATTAACAAATTTCAATCTGGAAAACAGAAATGGGGAAAAAACTAAAAGTAGAAAAAAAATATTAAAGAAAAATGATATTAAGGAAGTCTGATTAATTTAAGAAGTTTTTTTAAGGTTTCTTTTCTAGATTGCATTTTAAATGTTCTTGTTCTGCAACAATAATGGAAGAAAATAAAATTTATATCATAAAACTTCTGGAAACGTTCAAATATCAGCATAATTGAAAAGTCTGGATTGTCTGTTTAAAAAACTGAACCAATATGAAACATTTAGTCATCAGCTGCTCCACATGCAGCTCGCTCCAGGAAACAGAAGAAACAATAACTGTTCCTGCTAATAATCAAAGTTATTAGAGGTTCGCTGTGCAGCGAAAAGGAAAGTCAGCGTTTGATTCCTGGTGATGAATTAATCAGACAGCGTGGGATGAGTCGATGATTTTCCTTGTTTCTGCAGACATCTGGTCTTCTGCCTGTTTGATCTCCTGCTGGACTTCCTGGTTCCTGAATTACCAGAGGAGGATTTCCAAAGAAGCCTTCTGCAGACCTTCTCTACGAACCCGGAGAAGATGCTGGCATGAGAAGACGACCCACCATGCTAGTCATCCTCACTGATCTCTGATCGGTGGTGAGGCTGTTTCCTGCTGACCCTCTCTGACCTCCGTAGGCCCCCCCGATGACGTCCTGCGTTACATAAGAAGTTACAGAATTTATTCCACAGTGTCACTTTCACACGGACACAGGAAGTGAACTTCAATCTGCTTTGAGTTTCACCATCACACCTGGTCTGCGTTCGATCCCAGATTGCGGCTGATGTTTTGCTCGGATCCAAACGTGTGTTAAAGCCTCATCCGATCCTCCAAATCTGGCCTCTTCCTGCCTGCTTAACTTCCAGGCTTTAGATAAAGTCCCTCAGATGCTCGACTTCCCCGTCCTCCACACTCTGACTGCTTCACCGTCCCTTTAGACAGAGCCTGACATCATGGCGGCTTTTCATCCCTGAATCTGGGCTTTCCTGAGGGATTAGCCTGACAAGTGTGGATGTGAAGGGTTATAGAGTTGTTAGTTTTACCGGTTTTACAGGTTTATATTTTTCTGCTGTTTATATAATGAAACCAGTTAAATATGCTGGAACAAATGGATTTGAACGTTACATGAGCCCCATATAAAAAACTCTCGGAAGAAGTTGATTTAAAACCATCAAAAACCATCGTTGATTGTAATGGTGACAAATATCCCACTCTGGTGGTTTGACCCCCAAACTCACATGATTAAAACTGGTGGTTTGACTTTTTTTTTTTCTTTTTTTGAAAGTTGTGTATAGGTCAGAGGTCATGGAGGGAATGAACTGGTTATAATTAGGCTCCACTAATCTGTTTGGGTGTGTGTGTTTGGGTTGTGGTGAAAAGTGGTGTAGGTGGTGCACTGAGCTAGCATGTCCGCGCCCCACAGCAGCTTAAAGCTCTCAGAAATGACCCTCACTGTCGTGTATCAGCTCGATCCGATTCTCTGCAGAAAAACAAAGCCGTCCAGCTGAATAGGAACCAAAACTGATCATCTGTGAGGTTTACAACACTGCAGGAGTGAATAGCCTCTAAAGGTTCACCGTCGTTTGTTTCCTTTCCATGATAAGCTAAACTGTCTAAGCTAAAGCGCTTCGGTCCACTTCATCCGTCCCTCTGAAGCTTTTAAATGACATCTTTTCTGCCACCAAAGTGAAGCTGCATCCAGTGATTGTGTTCTAAAAGGCTGTGAAACCTTCACTTCACCAGCAGGTGGCAATAAAGTACATTAACTATGTGAAAGAGGTGCCTAGCAGAGCATTGCTGAAGCAGTGCTAAGACAACGATGCTCCTAAAAACAGCCTGTGACTCTGTTGACCTCCCAGCTGTTGGTCCAGATGTTCTTCAGGCGACAGTCGCAGCAGGAAGGTTAAAGTAGGCGTCCGATGCAGCGACCGTCTTTTAGTTCTTGTCTCCTCCTACCAGCCGGTTGCGATGTGGCAACTACTGCAGGTGGTGGAAGTGTTTTCATAGAACCAGACCACAACGATCCAGAATGTTCCTCTAAAGAGGCGCCGCCTGGATGAAAACAGGTGGAGGTTTTGCACTTTAAAATGATGCATTGGTGAAGGACACAGAGCAGAGAAGGTTTTTTTTTTTTTTCTCTTTAGAGGTCCTGCTCCTGTTTGTTGATGAAGGTGGTAGAAACGAGCCCTGAGGAGTCGGCAGCTTGTTACGTCCTGCTGCAGAGTCTTCAGGAGTTAATGATTAATGTTACAGATTCCACATTTCTAGTTTTGCACTCATCATGATGAAGTTCTCTTTATTTTGCCTTTAATTCTTGTATGTTCTTTCAATTGTTACTCAAAAGTATTTATAAGCTTTTAATTTACTTTAGTTTGTAAGATGTTCTTGAATGATGACCATGAAGTTAGAAGATGTGCCAAAACTAACAGGAATGAAAACTCTGAACATCTCATTCCTACGGATTTTGCCTTAAGTGTGACTCCAGAAATACGATCCTATCAGCACAATTTGTAATGCCGATATAATTATGTCCTTAAATGAATCTGTATTACTGAACTGTTCCTGCTGTATAAATCGTTGTGTCTTCGCAGGAGGTTTTCACAAGTTATAGATTCCAATAACAGCCTCCAAAAAATATGGACAGTAATAAAAAAAATAAAAAAAAATGTTCTTTCCATATAAACAACTTCCTCACCCAAAAGTAAAAAAACTTTTTTGTTAAAATGTTACAAGGAAATTAGTTTAGTTTAATTAGCTTGTTGCTAATCCTTATGGCTACAAATTTTAACCCAAACATTTCAAAGTGAAGTTTGGAAAAAGATAAAGGATGAACGATGATTTAAAGAGAGGATTGGGATTATAAAAAAAAAATGACAGGGTCCAAAACCGTCAATGCCTTGGAGCGGTGGACGGCTCTGTCTTCATTTCCTATGAATATAATAAAAAAAAAAAATCTTACATCCGTTAAGAAAAAACTGGTATGGTTAGATTTCCACGGTGTTAACATCTAGTCTGATGTCCAAGCTTGTCATGGTAGGGTCGCTGTTAGGGCTAGCATTAGCTACAGGCTCCGATGTCATTAGCTAACACTCCGATGTCATTAGCTAACGCTTCGATGTCATTAGCTAACTCTCCGATGTCATTACCTAACGCTTCGATGTCATTAGCTAACTCCAAAGTCATTAGCTAACGCTTCGATGTCATTAGCTAATGCTCCGATGTCATTAGCTAATGCTCCGGTGTCATTAGCTAACGCTTCGATGTCATTAGCTAACTCTCCGATGTCTTTAGCTAACGCTTCAATGTCATTAGCTAACGCTCCGATGTCATTAGCTAACGCTTCGATGTCATTAGCTAACGCTCCGATGTCATTAGCTAACGCTCTGATGTCATTAGCTAATGCTTCGATGTCATTAGCTAACTCTCCAATGTCATTAGCTAACACTTCGATCTTAGCGGTTTAAAACATGAACTGTTTTGACAACCAGGTTTTTGATGTTTTTTGGGCCCCACGTGGATTAGCTGTTAGCTTTAGCATCCTGTATGAAACAACTTGAAGAAATTGAAAGATTAATGTTGACTAATCACAACCTCTGGAAAACAAAAAATGCATTAAAAAGTGTCCCTTTAAGTTGGCGGCTCTACAGGAGAGCTGAATGTCGTGTTTACATTGATAGCAGATCACATCAAATGAGCTGCGTCATAAATGTTGGTCTTTAAACGGAAAATGTGATGCTTATTTGAGGTTATAGGGCATTAATTAGCAACAAATAAACGCTAAATGGTCGGATTTAAAGTCTTTGCTGTGATGCACTGTCTGTGTTGTGTTCATTGTAAGTGGAAGCTTTAAGGTGCTGGGTACCAAAAATACATACAGTTGGGTGCCAAACTGAGTTAATGTAATGCGCCCAAAAATATCTGATAGTGAATGGTAGTTTTTCTGATTCATTTAGATGCTGCTTTTGGTTTTATTCTGGATCCACCCAGAAACAGCTTAATTAACCAATCTAGACCTGTTTTTAACCCTTTTCTTTCTTCGCTCAGATGTGTGGCTTTTATTGTTAGAAACGTGCTGCACACTTTGTCTTTAGCATCAGATGGAGTCCCTAACATCCCATCTGATCATTGGAAGAGCCTAGAGACGCCGCCTCTGCTCAGGATACCTGGGAGAACATGACTGATTTCTGCTACTTCTGATTCACTGTTTCTTGGCGCTTTGTGAACATGTGGATGTGTTGTGAACATTTACTGCTGTCCTGTAAGCGTTTCCTATAAACGGAACAATAAAGTTACCAAATGTGAGGCATGAAACCTTCAGCTCTGATCTTGCATTATTGTTTTCTCATGTTTCGCACAAAGATGTTTATCATTAGCCTTAATTTAATCTCTTAGTTTGGATGTGTTAACCATCTGATTTGTTTCAGACGGTTCTGCTCAGCATCTATGGTCCAATATCAGCTGTGATTTATGTCTCTTTCTCATGTGATGTCATCCATCAGCTCTTTATCTTTTAGATTTAGGTTTGAATTGAAACATCAACAAAGATGTTTGTGAAAGCGGATCTTTAAAGACCTCCTAACAAGAACCAGAACCGTCTCTTTGAAACCTTATTTCTATTAAACTCCACTTCTTGAACAAGAAAGGGGAGACTGGAGGCTGGTTTGCATTACTGAGAAATCCTCTTAGGTCAGATTTACAGATAATAAATTGAAAGCAAAACTGTGGATTAGCATCGTTTTGGACATGGGGATAGGAAGTTAATGTGCTTTGGATTGGGATTGATTCCAGTTCAGTGCTTCCATCTCATCTCATTATTAAACACAGGATCATTATAAAGAGATTTGGAGGATTTCCTGTTGATTTTATAGCTATTAGATTTATTATTTTTAAAAACATATTAAGTGACCCCACTGCCAAACATTTTCTTTTCCATGTTTTCTATGACAGATTTCTATCGGAAGGTTTTTTAACCTTTGACCCACCAAGGCCAAAAATGGCCCTATTGAGATATTTTGTAATAATGGCTGTAGAACGCTAAAGAAAGGCCCCAAGTTTGAAAGATTTAGTTCTTTTACCCACGAGAACTGGAACTTTATTTTACAACATCTGGTTATTGACTAATGTAAATTACAATGAAGTTTCTGCTGTTTAAAAGTAAAAATAATTACAAAAACAGATTTGTTTTTTAATCAAAATAAATCTTCTGATTCTCCATGACGTTTTGATTTTGTATTTTCAACATCAACATACACGTTCTGAACAACCACCAGTAATGTTTTGAGTATTACTCTTGAGTTTCCTAAATACAGTGCAAAAGATAACTAAATACATGGGAGAAATTATACTGAAAAAGCAGGACAAGGCTAAAACCAAAGCACCAAAGTCAAAGTTTTTCTATTATAGCCAACGTTTTCCAGGGAATGATTGATGGCTACGCTGAGATCTTATTCAAACACTTCTGTTAAAATGTCAGTCTGGGGATGAAAACCTGAGACCATCAGACAGTTTTGGCCCATTACACGGAGTTTGAGCTTGATCGGTGCTTCCTGGCTTCGTCGGTGCCTTTAAATCATTTAATTGATCCTGATAAATGCTGGTCTGTAGCTTTTTTTGAGACCATGAAGTTGATTCCAGATACATCAATTTGACAATCTAAACGATAACAAAAATACAGAAATAGCATAAACTAAATAACTAAACACCTAAAATAAACATTTCTTAAGCACTTCTTGACTAAAAATGTCACATTTTAAGGAAATAACTGAACAAAACAAACTAGGAACCATTAAGCGAATATAAAAACATCCCTATCTTGCAGTTGGTGGGTTTATATTTGTATAGTTCTATATAGTTATGGTTTTTGTCTTTGCATTCAGTGCCTCTGTGGTGAAGAGGACCTGGGCTTGAATCCAGGTACATCATAAATGGCAAAAAAACTTTGTCAGCAGCGGATCTGATTTATTACAATTTGTTTTTATTTTTTTTACACTATATTCATCCAGAACAAATATGACTAAACCAAAGACGACCTGCAGCAGCTCGAGATGAACTAAGAACGTTTAGTAGACCGAAAACATCTGGATAAAATGTTGGTTATTAAGACCGAGGCTGTCTGAACACATATTTGATCCTCCCACTCTTTGAATGTATCTGGTGCAGAGCTGGTTCACCATCCATGTAAACCCGACGATTTAAACAACAGGAAGTGATTAGAAGTGATCCAAGCGTGGTGGTGGGGCTCAGGTTCTGGACTGAGCCCGTCCATTTTACTTCCATGATGCTGAAGATGCCTTCAGATCATCTGAAGCTAAATTAAAGCACATACTGCATGTATGTAGCTGACAGCAGGACCAACTGTAAACATCACTTCTGAAGCTGCAGAAAACAGCAGATTTTCAGGATCTATCGGATACAGGAAGGAACATCTAGAGAAAAATCGGAGCCCAACACAGATGGTCTGTTTATCATTGGAAGCACGTCTCTGTTCTGCTGAATCCTGGGAGCCAACAGGCTGCAGAGGAAGCCGACTTCATCCTCACAAATGCAGATAACTTACAGGATCCCAACATGAACATTGCACTGTAAAGTGTTTGGAGTTAAACTCAAGGATTTATAAATAACACTTCTGCTGTTTATCGGCCAGTTTTCATATCCCTTCAATATATCAACATCTATTAGAAGCCTTTTTAGAACAACAGCCGTCAACAAAGACTAACAATCGTCACATATGAAATTAAACAGTTGATAACAGTGTAGGCCACCATAATAATGCTAATGTAACTAAAGTAGTTGATTAAATAACATGTTTCAGTAGTTTTTAATCTAGGCTGATAAAAATACCAGAAGAAAACAGAATCACAAAACTCATGGATTCTGATTGGTGGGAAGCTGACTGAACAGATAGGAGCAGCCAGGATTAAGTAATCCTGGATTAAGTAATCCTGGATTAAGTAATCCTGGATTAAGTAATCCTGGCTGTTAGCCTGGCAGGGAGCAGGCTAGCTGCAGAGGCTAAATCACCATGGTAACATTGCATCGCTGTCAATGCTTAACTAAGCAGGATATTTGAAAAAATCCCGACTTAATTTACACTCTTGGTTTAGTAAAACAGACCTCTGGAGGTTTGGCCTTAAAAATATAAAATAAATCAGCTTTTCCTGGTTGTATTCGTCTCATTAAAAATCCAATTTTCAAATCTTCACAGAGCTGATTCAGATCAGTGAGTCTGTCAGCCGTGGTGCTAAAGCTGTGATACTCTGAACACCATCAGTCACATTCGATCAAACTCCGCTCCTTGTTTTGCGATGGAAAAGTCTTTACATTTATTTAGAGAAATCCAATCTATGAGCTTTTTTAATTTCTCTTTTATATAATTCTGCTTCAGTCACTCTTTTAACCACGGCTAAAGCTTTAAAACCATCTTGATCAGTGAGCAGTTCATGTTTTTGGAGACTTTGGGAACATATAATGTGAGACGTCACAAATAGAACTAACCTGACAGTGATCTCGGTTTTCAATAGCCTCTGTCATCTGTTCCAGATTGTGCAGAGCAGCGGTGCCAGTAAAAGTGTTGCTGTTCTCAGTGAGCCTCAGTTCTGGGAAGCTCGTCCACAAAGCTGCAAACTGTTCCAGAGCGGGAAGTGACCTGCGGGCCCTGATACCTGCTGTCGATGGAGATCAGGAGATCCTTTAATAATTTATAATGAGGATCACTGGTATTGTTATTAATGCTAGCTCCAATTAGATCTGGGATGGAAAACCATGACTGTGGCAGTGGGACGTCCCAGCAGAGCCTGCATCATGAGGACCATGGAACAAACGTCAACATTCCTCGTAGCTGAGAGGTACAGGGTACTGATGTGCCCTGCACAGGATGGTGAGGGGTGCTGGGAAGTCCGTCCTGGATCTGATGAACGACACGTTACACACTCCTGACGTCCTCTACATGAACCTTCTGCTGTGCTTGAGTTGACATTACTGAGCGTTGAAAGGAAACCAGCAGATTGTTCCTCAGCTGTCGGCCTGAGCCTGATACGAAGCTCAGATTATTGGGCTTTTATCTTCTCTGTATTCTGATTATTGAAGGACTTCCTTTTCTGTGTAGTATTTAGTCTGCAAGTCAGTAGAAAATGTTGATTTGAATAAAAATGGAAAAAAATCCAATTATTTTATATTATTATAATTAAATAGTTTTTTTTTATATCGTATGTATCAAATACTTAAAAGTTACTAAATGAATGACAAACAATATTTACAGCTTCAAAACAGTAAAGGAGCACTTTTTAATGAGAGTAAGGTTTTTGTTACATGTATTTCTAAAGTGTTTTTTAGAACATAATAGAAAAAGAAACAACCAAGCACAAAAATATATATAGAAAAAAAAGTTAAACACTAACAATGAACTAAGACAAGTTACCAAGAGTAGCACAGGACCAGAACATGTTGCAAAGGTTCATTTGGTAACTTTACATTTATCACATAGTTTAATGAAAGTCTTAAAACTGCATCAACTTTGGCATGAATAAAGTAACACTTGATCTCCATCAGCATAATCTCAGGTTAGTTAAACCTGTGGAGTATTGATCTGGTCGGTTCAGTGGCCATCTGCTGGTTAATCGGTTCAGCTGGTTCAATGTTGAGAGGACTAACAGATTCCCTCTGAGCTTATGGTGATGTGAGGTTCTGGAGAAGCTAAAGGGGAAGTTTTACCGTCTGCAACATTTGGTTTGATATTATTGTTAAATGAGCGTCGGTCTGGAGAGGCTTAAATCTAAAGAAACACAAACCTGTACAGATGAAATGACTCGTCAAAGAAAAACTTCACTGCGACGAGTCCTGGGTTCCTACAGCTGTACAGTAATGTTGTTTTCTCGTGGTAAAAATATACAAGCAGGGCCTGGAGTGTGAAGGAAAATTCTGACATTTATTGACCTTCATGATTCCCTGACCTAAATCCAACAGAGGCCTCCAGGGACATGACATGTAGGACCATCTAATACCTCAGACTTTATATACTAAGATCTCAGCGACACTCCAGTATAGGAGGTGGGATTCTGGGAAACGTCCCATCATCTAAAGATGATGTGGTTGGATCCTCTGCAGTGAACATTTCAGTGAACTGAACCAACCTGCTGCATCCGTTTTTGAGTTTCGCTCTTTGTGACCTTGGTTTCAGATCTCTCTGGCTCTATGGAGCAGATTTTGTTCCATTTTTACTCCAAGCAAAGAGAATGTTTTGGAAATGAAGCTTTTTTTTATTGAAAAAGATTTTTGAGTAACTTTGCTATTTTCTTAGATTTTCTTTATCCCAATTTAGTTTTTTTTTATAATTTTTTCCATTTTATTTTTTTCCCATTTTTTTATTCCAGATTGTATTTTATTTTTCACATTTCTTTTTTTTCTGACTGGGTTTTACAAATAGCATTTTTCTTGATCACATATTCTTCATTGTGGGACGGGAATTCCCTTGAAGTGAGAAGCAAAGATGCCTTTCTATCGGCCATCATGTAGGTTATTATTGGTCAATTGTCAGCGTTTGTAATTCAACGTTTCATGTCTGGACGCATTTATTTTCATTTGCAAAGGTTAATAATGGAACACATTGTACTCAATGTGGCTGATTTTCATATAGTGATGTGCCTTCCTCTAGTTCCTAGCAGATATTCCTTAAATCTGATATACTTTCAAAGTTTTCCTTTATTAATATTCTGCTTTTTTGATGCAACATCCATGAAACATAAACCTGAAGCATTGAGAAAACTTCCCCACTGACTGCGGTCCGGTCATTGACTGTACAGCCGTGCTGGAAGTTTCTCATTGTACTTTCCAGGACCATGATGAGGCTCTAAGTGAGGAATCCAGACTGAAGTCATTTCTACTGACGAGAAGCTCTGGCGACTTTGGTCATTGTTAGTCAGTAGAAGCCAAACCTGCTGTCACCACATCTGAATGACTGCAGGAGCTTAGTGTCGTTGCAGCAGCTCCTTGCTGTTATGCTCTTTATCTACTGTAACTGATGAAAGCCGACCACTGGCTGCTGGTTTTATTTTTAGCTGTATTGGTGCCATGGGTTACAAACACCCTGGATGGAAGTAATGGATGCTGGAAACTGCTTGAATGTGTCCGGTGGTGGACTTAGAGGTGCCAATAGTTCAGATCGTTTATTTCAGCATCTAGAAAGCAGCTGAGGATGATGAGGATTTTCTGTAGAGGAAGGACAGAATCGATCATGTTAATTTATACAGGGACAGACATGCGTCTCCTGGAGGACTCAGCGGATCAGTGCACAGTGTTATCAGAAGGTTTTCTGTTTGTTTTAGTCCCACTTTCATGTTTCACACATTAGTTTGATTTTAATAAGGAACAACCATAAAACTCTGGGCAGAAATGAGCTTTTGTCTTGGCTGGGCTGACAGAAATCTGTTTTTACCGCTTCTGTTTTTATTGTGGTCGTTAAACATTAGGTAATAAAGACAAAATTGCAAATAAATGAAAATGTAATAAAATAAGTTAATCAACTCCTTTATTTTAGTTTAGCTTTATTTTTAACCTCAGTTTTGATGTAATTCTTTTCTGACTTTCTGTAATCCTAATTACTGATTGTTTTCATTCCATCCTGCATATCTCTGTCTACATTGCTGCCAACATATTTACTAAACTCTGTTATTCCTGCTTAAAAATAAAAATGCTGCTTTATCATGATAAATCACATTTATAATCCCATGTCTAATTTGTTTTTTTATTCTCTCTTTTTTGTTTTTTAAATCAGTGTTTAGAATATTTTAGCCTTTTCTGCCAGATTACCAGATTAAAGAAAATGAAATAACCTTTATGCCTCTCCACAAAATGACCTTAGTGATGATGAGGAAGGAGCTGCTGATGTTCTTCCTTTGTTCCCTCACCTCTCCAAAGAAACCAGGGCTGCCATCAACGTTTTGGATCTAAAGGGTTTTACAAGCGACATTGCTGTATCTAAAGTTAACCATTCTAGTCAATGCAAAAACTGTCTAATAAAGACAAAAAAGTTTCCCGTAAAGGGGTAAAGTCCCCGCCAGTGGGAGAGACAACTAAAGCATGCAGAGCAGTGATACCTGAGGACCTGGATGGAGAACCACTGATACAGAGTGACTGCTCAACATAATGGAGAACAATGTCTGAGATGGCTGAACGACAGACTGGCCATTACAGCCTTGGACTGCCAGAGACAGAGATAGGCACCGGCTCCACTGGCCCCACCGCGGCCCTGATGGAATAGATGGGAGAACATGAATCGTTGTCTGAAATGATGAGTGCCTTAGTGGTGAAAATACGT
>JAUZNJ010054582.1:0-29415 GCA_034780135.1 Jordanella pulchra | reverse complement strand
ATATGACCAACTAACTGAGAGATCTAAAGCAGTTCTAAAAAACTTTCATTTTGGTCGACTTTGACTCCCCCTAGTGGGAAAAAGCTGTATTGTTCTGCCTGAAGGAAGACTGCATTTCCCATGATGACCATGATGTATAATGTAATATAATATTATATGTAATAATGTCATCAGTTTATGCTTTTATTCTTAATATTATTACTCTCTTAATGGCACAACTTTAATTTCAAAGACCTCACAATATGAGTTTATTATTTTAACACCGATGCTTTATTTGGATGAAAATCATAACCTTATTCTTATAATTAAACATTAAAAAATCTTATTATGGCCTTAAAACTCTGTTGTACCAACACCATTAGTAAGCTTTGACTTTGTCATATCTCAAATGAAAAAATGAAAGTTGTGAAGCTGCACGATTTCTAAAAGCAGTGACTCAGCAAATGAATCCTGTTGTGAAAGTGAAACATAGTATTAGTGTGTAAGAATGCTTTGGCTCTGCGGTGTTTATTGCCTGTAGGGGGTAGAGAGTCAAACAGATGTTGAAAACCCACACACAACACTGACTTATGTCTCTGCAGACCAGAATCTACAAACCACTGTTCCACTGTGCTGAAGGGGAATGTGAGTGTAAATCTAGTGTTGGCATGTGGCTGCAGTCTGAGTGGTGTGAAGGGAATAACGGACCAGCAGGGACACAGAGCCAGATGTTGGTTAGCCCAGCTGCGTCTCTGTCAACACCAAAGTGCACAGAGCCACACACACCTCCAAAACACACACAGGCAACAACAAAGTGCCCTAAACCTTAATGTGTGTGTGTGTCTGTGGGCAGGTCTCAGACACTATTATGCTCTATTAAACCCAGAAGGCAGAAGCACTACTTCCCTCTTACATCCTCATCCTCTCTTGTTCTCTCCATCGCTACATCCCCTATCCCAACTGACTTTAACAGTCACTGGTGTTGAGTTGTTAATTAGCACCTCTAATAATACACTGCCAACGATGGGGAGGGAAGCAGCTTGTGTGGCAGTACTATTTGATTGCCAGTGATGTCTCACAGACTATGTTGGAAGGGCGGAAAAAAAAAACAAAAAAGGCACTTAGGAAGTCTTAGACTGTGGTTAAAAATAAACAAAACGTCTTCTACCTTATAGTTTCTAGCAAACTTTAAGTTGTCACTGGAAAGTAACGCTGATGGGAAAACATTATATACTTATTCAAGTAGATGGTGTAGAGCTTTTTGCGCAGTTTGTTTATATCTAAGAAACAATAGCAAGGCTAAAAGTGAACAAATTTGCCTTAAAATACCAAAATATTCCCAGCTTTTAACTAGTTTACTTCTCACAGCTACAGCAGTGATGAAAGGCCCATAGGGGGCGCTGCAGCACCACCCTCCCTGATTAAAGATGGACAAAATATTTTTTACAAATTAAACAAAAGAAAGAAAGCTTTAACCTGAACAAAGTCAGAAACAACTTGAAGCATCTTCCAAAACCATAAAGAAGCATGACCAATCAAAAATGAATATGTAAAACTGCTAAACCAGCTGTGCTAGAAAAGACCATCCAGGCTATCAGGTAATTCATGCATCAGGGTTGCCCAAATGATCATTCTCTTTAAATAGACCCTGCATTGTCTTAAAGGTTTATTTATGGTGTAATTCAAACTGTTAATTCATTTATAATCCTTAGAATAATTTGAAAAGCTAAAATAAATTGGCTTATAATACATATAATAATAACATTAATAATGATAATAATAATAAGTATTATTTTTATTGTTATATATTTTTATTATTAGATTTATTACCCAATTTCCAGTAAAGTCTTTTTTTTCTGTATGATCAGGAAGGGGTATTGGGAGAAGACATGCAACAGCATTTGGCCCTGGAGGTAAACACGTGCACCTTATTGCAGTGGCTCTTCTCAACTTTTTTTGAAAACATAATTGCCCCTGGGAAATATGTTTATCAGCTAAATGCCGGTAAACCAGGTTTAGCTCAAGTTAAGTTCAGGTTCACATAATACTTCACATAATACTTTGTTGAAAATTATGTCTCCAATTCTGATGGAGCCAGATACCCAAAATTTTGAGAACAAGTTTACACAAGCCTGGTGCAACGAGAAGAGGCAGAGTGATGATAAAAAAAAGGTAAATGAAAGAGAAGTGAAAGCACAAGGAGCACACAAATTCCCAAAAGTCTTTCTGTCTCTTAAAAAGATGGATCGACAAACTGCTGTCTGCAGGGAGGAGGAGAAAGAAGCAGAGGAAGAAGAAAGCAAAGGCTGAAATAAAAGAGCAGAGTCGGAAACAAGCGTGGGCCAGAAAGCAGCAGAGGAGAGAAGCTGATGCATCCGGAGCCTCTCTAAAAATACCCCGAAGTAGAGAAGTCGATGATGGAAAGAGGCTGGAGTGACAGAAGATGGAAAGAAAGAGAAAAAGCAGATTCATCTTCTAAGGAAACTGACTTTGTGAAAGCAGCAGTGTTAGAGTTTTACCGGATGTAGAAAAAAAATCAAGTTGAGTAAACTGCATGAGGTAAAAAGAAATCAACTGCTGCAAACAAGAAAAAAGTAAAGAACTGGGAGAATAGAACAACAGATGGATGCTTACTAAAATGCAAATCTCTTTTTGTTTTGCTTTGTTTGCCTGCTGATTTTTTTTTTCTCCATGACAACTTGCTCATATTTGACTTTCTTCACTGTCAGGAGGCTGTTCAATGGAACATCTCAGTGCTCGAACCAAGACAGAATCCAGATGGACAATGTGTATTTATCAGCAGGGCAGCCATTTCTCAAACAATCTGGTCCGATTCTCCTGAATACCAGGGCTTTGTGTGCAGCTGTCCTTTCATCCAGCATTCAGGCTGAACACACATTAACTCAGGTTGAAGGTGTCCCGTTGGTTCTGTGCACATCTTAAAGAGATTGAAGGAGCTCATTTTGGCATCTGCATATTTTTATCGTCAAGAATCTGGGTTTTACAGTTAAACCTTTCTTTTTGTTTTTTACAGAAACCCAGGCATGTATCAAATACAACAGTTTATTGAGCCTTTTCACTTCTGATGATGTTACAACAAATCTTGAAGAATTTGATTGTGTTTCTTACGTGATAGATCTGTGTAAAGTTCTGAATAAATGTAAAGTAATTATTCTTATACATGTGTAAATCCATATAGTCTGTTCTCAGTTGTTCACAAAAAATTGTCATGTTTTTGATCCAAATTGACACTTACACTTATTGCACACGTCTCCTATATGGAGGGTTGCAAACAGGACTACTTTGACCTTGTATTAAGCTTTTGACCATGGCTTCTCCCTGCCATTTTTCTGAAATACAAAATGAATTGCTCTTCTGCTTCTCAATTCACACCTGTGGATCTTTTTAGCTCCCCTAAAAATACCACAGATCTTTCGGCTACTTCTCAGATGAAGGTTTTCCTCCTGTAGTTTGTCAGGTACTACAGGTAGTCCTGTTTCAGTTGGTCTGTGGTTAAGTTAAGCTAATAAAACCCAGCCCTGCTCCAAATTACTACTACTTTTTACACTTCTTTTAACAAGTTGTTTTTTTTTGCAGTGTTATTTTTAGCTTAAACATAAATTGGGATAGTAAGTTTTTTTCTTTTACTTTGGCCAGTCTCCAATTTGTATATCTGTTTCTATTCATCTTATTGCTGTGTCTGACATAAAGGGCCTGTTAAGTGTGTCATAGTGCTTCACACTCCACTGGAAAGGGTCAGAGCCGTTACAACAATCATATTAGGGAGGGGGATCACTATAAAAAAACATCCCGGTTAAAGAGCCTAGATCCATAATGATGGAGGTTTTTGTTCCTAGATGTGGACTGCAGCAGCCGCTCCCTCAGACAGTGCTGGGCTGTTGATAACTCCGTTATTGATGTTGTGATGTACATATGAAGCAAAGTGCCTTTTTGGCATGAGCCCTTCAGTGTATAAGTGCATGTCTCTCTTTCCTCCCCTCCTCATTCTCTCCTTTCCATTTATATCCCATCTTAGTCTCTCTCCATTTCCTTTCCTTTCCTTTTTGTGGACAACTCGTTCTTCCACGTCACATTTCACAGTTTATGCCATCCATTTTCCCTGCCCCAGTCTTGTTTTTTTCTCCCTCTCTCTATTGAGAAACTCCAAAATATATAAATCACTTCTGATTGATCATTAACCATTTACTTAGATTAGACTGTATCTCTTCAGGCTGTTAGACCAGTCAAGTGAAAGATAGAATGATTAGTAAATAAATTGAGGAAAAAACTTCCCATGCTCCTTAGATTCTAAATCTGCTTGCTCTAGGTCTAAATGAAGCAGCAACTTCACAGAGGACCATGCTTTTGCTTCGCTGTTAGTCCTTCTAAGAGATGTCCAACACTGATTGGAAACTCTGATTTGGAAAAAATATCCCTCATTTAACTCTGTAGTTCTCATAGTTTAACAACAGTTATACCTGCATCCACAGCTCTAATTAAACAAAAGGTATCATTAAGAAACAAACTAATTTCAAATTGAAATCCAGCAGAGTTGCGGATATTATAGGCTTCAGACCGTCAGGCCTCACAGAAATGGATTTGTGTCACATTATATTTTACCCAAAGAAAAGAGAGATTTTAAAGGCAATGTTGAAGGTACCTATAACTTTGAAAACTGATTTTGTTTAAAAGCCTTTAGTCCAAGCAGTTTGCAGACACTCTCCAATACATTAAAACAAAGATTATTTCTCCAGTTGGTGGAGCTGGAGTGCTTGCTGGGAGACACTTTTTCTTACAGTTCTCTTCCAGTGAGATGTTGCAGAACACAGTCAGCTTGCATTTAGTACAATCGGACAAACAACACACACCCTGTAAATCTAACTAAAGAGTGCTTTAACAGGCTCTTATCTCTTCAGACATCACTCATTTTATTTCTAATGTTTTTCTGATGTTCTTATGTTTTTGTGAAAAACTTTGATAAATCCACCTTGCATTTTTGCTAAGTAATATTTTTGTTATTGTTCATTGTATGTTCTATTTGTGTTTTTTTTTCTTCTTTGTTTCTACATACGAAGGAGAAAAAGAAAAACTTTGAGTGGCTGATCCAAGAGAGCTAATAATATAATCTCAGGATTCCCTCTCAGTGCTAACACAGGCTGACGTTAGAAGGGAAAGCAGATGCATTCTGCTGGTGAGCCCAAGCAGAATGCACTTGCATTAAACTTTCATGCTAGGGAGGTCTGGGAGCTCTAAAAAGGTTAGTCCCTCCGTCTAACCCAGTCAGGTTCTGTGTAACACCATCTCTTTCTGTCATCTGTGAAGGTCAGAGGTCACACCTGCTTTATGTCACATTTAGTTCTTTTGCCACTTTAGCTGCTGATTAACCAGATCCTAAACCAGTACAGCTGGATCAACACAGCTGCTTCCCAAACCAAGATAAAACATTCTACCGCTGTAAAGAAATACTCTGTGGAATACATGTTTGGATATATATTTACTTCTATAGTATTTGTTTATTATTATAATTAATTAAATTCTAATTTCCAAAGCAAATAACACAAATAGAAATGCACTCAGTTTAGCCCAAGCTTGATTTCACTTGTTTGTCCCCAAGCCAGATGCAACGGACTGAAAATAAATACAGGTTTAAATGCAAATCATTTAAACGTCACAGTCTTAAAATGAAATATATGATATAAAAATTGTGCAATATCTGATTGATGGTTTTAAAAGAAACAATATATTCTGTGTTATATTTCAGTTTTTGGATTTCAGATTCAGGCTGCAATGTATTATTTTTCATTTCAATAGGACTAGTTGTATTCAAAGTCAGTACTTTGTAGCGGCTTTCTTTGCTGTTGCACTTATAAATCACTGGGTTTAAAATACATATTTAATCATTTAAGTATTACTTTTATTACTCTCATCTTTTTTCCTTTGTTTTGTATTTTTTTAGCAATTTGAAACACTTTTATAAAGTGCAGAGTAAATAATATTCATTGTTTTTTAAATGTTCTTTATGGCTTTATTTTGGTGTTGCGTTTTTCAAAGTTGGCAGGCAGGAAATAGGAGAAGAGAGACTAGAAGACGTGCGGCAAAGGTCATAAGGCTAGGATACAACGTGTGATGGCCGCGTTGAGGACTGAAGCCTCTGTACATGGGTCACACGCTCTGAACCATTGCGCCAACTCCGCACACATATTCATCGTTTTTATCCTTACTGTCATGTTTCAGACTTTTTTTTCAATCATTATTAATGTGGCAAGGTACACTACAGAGGCCCCGGCAGGATTCAATCCCCAGACTCCCGGGTGAAAATCATACACACCGACAAGTGGGATTACCTGATTTTTTTTGCCTATAAAATTTGGTGCTCCTTGTTTGGATTCTTTAAAAAATTACACCCTTAGTGTTTATCATGACCGGAATCTGACCAGGACACCTTTATCCCGATATTTTAACTGTCCCAATCATGAGTATAAAGCTAGAAAAGTTTGGGGCTCTATGAAAAAATCCACAAGGCCCTGTAAACACAAATCAACATTTGTATGCAGATAAACTGTATAAATCAGGTCATAAGATTGTTATCCATATATCATTGTGAAAATTTTCACATTTTCATTTAGACTTGTTTTGTTCTTTCTGCCATATGTGACCACAAGCCATCATAGTGCTGCCATCTAGGGGTTTAAACATGGCTACTGCAGTTGAATTTACCAACTGGTTGATGCACATGTCTACATAGCTTGCACAGGTCTGTGTCAAGGCCCAGCGTTTGGAAAAAGGGTGCGTTTGATTTACCTTGAGTTTGAGTTGTAAAATCACTTATGTGATAGTTTTCCAGTTCACTGCTTGTGGGCACTTATGTTATCCATTGTTCTTATTTGGCCTCTATGGACACTAATGACAAAATACTCCTTAGTAAAGACTTTCGAGTACAAATTGAACAAAATATAAACCCATTACACCTACATGCATGGCAAGTTAGGAACTGGAATTAAGAGCTCCCCCTCCTTCCACTTATCTCCATGCTTGGCTATGTCCCCCAGTACTTCCCACTATGGTGCCATTTTTTGATTTTTCTACCAGCTAGTTATGTAGCAAAAGAAAAAAAGGAAAGCAATCTGCCTCAGTTTGTCTTTCATTGTATCTAAGAAAGATTGTGACACAGAGGCTCAATGCATCTGAAGATATCCAAGATATTTCTTCTATGTTTTTACTGAAAATATGACAAATAAAACTAACTGAGCTTTTTATCTATGCATGAAGTACTGTAGGACTTAATGTTGTGATGCATCTGACTGAAATTTGGTTCTAGTTCAACACAGAAAACAGGTTTACAAGAAGGCGGAACAAAAAAGATCCAGATCATCAACAGCAGACTGTGAACTGAATACCTAAATATTTCAGGACTACTTCCATGTGAGCGCTATTTTCAGAGCTAATCCATAATTCAACATTAACACATTTCTCTCTGAAAAAAGAACCTCTGAAGTCTGCTATAAAATCTTTCGTTTATTTTCAAAATGTTAACAAAATATATGTCAGCTTTGTTACCTTGTGGTAACAGTGTAGGGTCAATTTCCCATGAATACCCTACATTGTGGGGACTTACAGTCACCAGTTAACTGGTTCTAATATTTTCATAATATTAATCAGAATAAATAGAACCATATCCAGGACCTTTGATCAAAAGAAGACTTTGCTGCACCCAAATCTGATTTAAATAATACATTTTAATTGAAAAAGAAATTAACCAAAATGTCATTATTTTATTTATTGCCCAGAAGATTTTGTAAATAACATTTTTTTTCTTTGTTAAGGTGACCAAAGGTTTTCGATCACTAATAAAAGAATTCGACTACTTTACCTGTTTAACTAAAACATTAATAGTACTTGCTTTTTTATTGATACGCAGCTAAGAAATTTCAATGTTCACATTTTTTTTTATTCTTGAAAAATATATTTTTACCTGAGTTATTGGGGATAGGTTATTTATTGTTCCCCGACTAAATACACCCTCACAGGATGATGCTTCCACTGAATTTTGAAGATAGGGCGTTCATGTTGATGTGGAGGATTCCTTTTTAACAACACAACCCATTGCTTTTGTCACGTTTCTATTAATTTACAGTCACAGACTTTTATGCATGTGATTGTGAATTTATATAATAGTTTCTCACAAATTAGGAGCAGAATTGTCAAAATATCACAGAATAAATGCCTCAATTTATTAAGAATTGGACGATGTCAACACGTTCAAGGGATCTGAATGCATAAACAATGCACTGTACTGATTATGTTAATGACAAGAAAAAAAACATCCAAAAAACGAGTTTTATTTAAAAAACACAAACTAAAGATTTACAGTTGTGCTTGAACATTTACATACCCTCCCGTTGAAGAAAATGATATATTCAAACTAGTAATTCAAAAACCGTGAATATGAATGGATGATCATTAAAATACATATTTTTTGTTATTTTATTTTTTTTTATTAATTATTACTCTTGTCAATATACATTTATTTTACTGCAAGCTGACTTTTATTTTTGTCTTTGAAATTGGGGAATGGTACGTACAGAATGGTATGTAAACTTGCAAGCACAACAATATTGTTAGTAAATCACAATGCAAAGCATTATGCACTGAAAATAAAATTCACCCGTTAATGCTGAAGTTAAAGCCATCTGCTGGCCTGGCTTTGAATTTGTTTTAATAGAGCAAAACCTGAAGACGCCTATAAGACAGTTAAACTATCATGTTCTACAAACAATGTTCAAAATGTAAAGGACTGTTACAAAGTGAAATCTGAAACAAGACATGCTCATTTTTTACATTGAGCTGCAGCTACTTTTGAATGCTTGAGGGCAATGATAAAGGTCTGAGCTGCAGGTTTCAGACGCTACCTTATAGCCACAGGTTCCAAGCAAGACAGTGTTTTCAGTACAGGTTTTCTGACCCACAGATCTTAATGGGAGCTTTGAGGGAAAAAAGAACACAGAGCTGTGTATTTGACCTCTTGAAAACAGCATATGTGTCTAGCTGTCCAGAAGAATGCTGCTTTTACTGACCTTTGCATGCTCCCCTAAATGCAGCAACATAAAAATTCTGAGATGGTGAATCTGTGTGGAGAAAGGACCTCTTCCATGAGCTCTTCTCATTCTCTGTCATACATCCACTGTGATACTAAAAACCTCTAAATCCTGGCTCTATCTCCCTCCATCTGCACTACATTTTTGTATGTCTTTTTCCCCACCATCTGCTGTCAAGGAGGAGTCTGCACCGTCTCAACAATGTGCGCCTTTCAGTAAATTAAGTTAGCACTGTTACCGATAGCTCTCACATTCACACTGTGCCTTATAAGAGTATGACTTCTCATTTGGTGCATTAGACTCCACATTGTCCTTTTCCAGCCTCCCTGTTTCTTGTATGACATCTTGAACACTTAACATAGAATCTAAAAACATTAAAGTGTCTCTAGACTTGCATTAGAAGGTAGGGAGAATATATGTTCAAACAAAGACAAGAATAGAACAGGAAAGTGGTAACAAGTTAAAAAAAGAAAACAAACAGACAACAGAAGCAGCTCCATTTCATTAAATAAGATAATTTCGGCAAACAAAAAAACTAAGTTCATGTTTAAAGTCATTATTGACTATTTTGTACACTCCAAGCACCAGCTTTAAACAGTTTCATAACCCAATTATTATTTCACAGTCGAAAGGCTAAATTATTTATCCAGACCAGAACCTGGAAACAAGATTAAAAAAAAGCAGCAGATTCCCTTTAAGTTGTATTAAAGTAAGTATACAATGTGCTAACAAACCTAAAAACATCATCCAAAAAAGAGGTTTAAAATAGGTTCAGATATAAACTTTTGTAAAAAGCTGTTTTATTTCCGGGCGTTCTCGTCTGCAGCATTTCCATGAAAAGACACAATGGATGGTTCACTTCCGATAGCTGAGTCATGTCTCTTGAGCAAAATGTTATGTAAAAGACACAGAAAAGCAGCATTGCCCATTTTAAAACCAAATGAAAATGTTAAAATGTTAAAGGTGAGAAGGCGTCTACATGACCATTTTAATTAAAGAGGTGATGAAATCTATATATAGTAACAGAAGGTATTGGGTTGACCAAATATGTTTAAAAAAAGACAGATTTGAAAAGGGCTTTCATTAGGCTAAATAAAACAGGACAATCTGACCAAAATGATCACATATATCCAACATAAAATTTTTGACTGTTTAAAATCAGGAATTACCAATTGTTGGTTGAAGTGCTTTTTTTAGTGATCTTTTGCCAATTTGAAAATACAAAGATACCCAACTGACCGACAGCTCTTAACAGTGGGATTGTCCTACTATGTGTTCGACTTAGTTACTAATATTTACCACAAATATATCTCTGCTTCTTTCTTTATGTCTGCTTCTGTCTCCTTGAACCCCAGTCGGCCTCAGCAGATGGCCGCTCACACTAAGCCTGGTTCTGCTGGAGGTTTCTTCCTGTTAAAATGGAGTTTTTCCTCTCCACTGTCGCGACATGCATGCTTGGTGTGAGGAATTGCAGTTGAAACAATGAGCCAATGAAATCAGCTGGTTTTCCTTAGATAGAAAACGTTTAATTAATCTGACTTTGATTGAATTGTCTATGTAAAACGCCTTGAGATAACATGTGTTGTGAATTGGCACTATAGAAATAAACTGAATTGAGTAAAGTCTTATACTATTAAATTGAAATTTGGCAACTACATTACATGGTTTCCTATAAAATAATTGAGATTCTGGCTGCAAGTTCAACCAAAACAAGGAGAAATATAAAGTCCCTTTCTTGAACATAAGCAACACTTAGGAATTGGGAGGGTGTCAGTAGAAATGGAACAGATAAAGAAAGCTCAGGTGTTTCTTTCTCACCAGCAGCAGCAGGTGTTCCAGATCAGGCTTTTTGCTTGAAGCTGAGACAAATAGAAGTTGTGTATCAATTTAACCTTATCAGTGCCATAAGCTCCAGTCTCAGACAGCTCTCCAGACAGACCAAACAGCACTGGAGGGTCGACAGTGGATGTTCTTTTTCTATGATTACTGGAACTTAAAAATAATAATATGCTTCTCTCCAAACTCTAATGAAATATCTATATAAAATCCTAAAAATCCGTTCCAGTAATGACGGACTGTGCTGTGACTGCCTATTAAGATATGATCTCAGGCACATTAATACAAAAATTTATAAAGACCTTTTAACCTTTATAAAAGGACTTCCCACCATTGTTTACTGGTTTCAGTTTATTTACAAAGTATACTTAAATGCATTTTAGCTTCCCAGAGGCATGCTTACACTGATACAAATTATTAACTGGATAAAGTATTTGTTTCTTATTGTTTGGTCTAACAATTTTAACAGCACTTTATTTATTGCAGGTTTAATATGTACAGTAGTTTCATATGGAGTAAAATTTCCAGAATTGAACAGTCTGTGATGTGGGAACATCAAAGAGGTACGGTATTGTTCTGTCAATTATTATTTTTATTATATTTACATGCAATGATAAACCTGAATGCACTGCTAGAAAATGAACACTGACTAACTAGAGATTCCTAATTAAGAAAAAATAATAACACCTAAATTAACTGTTTTGACAGAAACTATAACCTGATCTTATATTTATTCACCAAACCCAGGAAAACTAATATCCAGCTTCTAGTAAACTGAGGTAAATGAGACCTTAAATGATGTAGAGTGCAGCAAAAAGGTATTTATCCTCAGTTATCTTTGTTTTTTCACACTTAAATATTCAATCTATATAAAATATTCATCATCTCCTTTTTTTAAATGCTGTGCATTTGTTCCACATGACATGAAACTAATGGAGCATTTCAGAAAAAGCGCATCATACAAACACTGTGGTTGTACGCACCTTTTCTAAAAAAATGCCAACAAAATCTGTCCATAAATGTTTTAGTTATTTTGTTAACAGACAAACCACCACCAATGAAATCATAACCACCTTGGCAGAGGTAAATATATGTAACCCTACCCTAAACATACACACTGACTGAGAATAGATCTAAGAATTAAATTTTCCAGACTCTTGTTATCCATTCTGATTGAGCTTGCTCTATTGTGGTCAACAATGTTCTGTCTCTACATGTGCAAAGCAGGTAGAGACATGCAATCAAACACCTGCAGCTGGCACTGCAAAAAGATGGCTTCATAAAGTATTGACTTAGAGATGATAAATATATATAACAATAAAAATGTTAAGACTTAATATTGTGGAAAAATAATTAAAATGAAAAACTGGACTCCAACTTTTTCACCACTATTTACTTTGTGTATGTTCATCTATGACACTGAACCCCCATTACAGTTTGAAGTGACAAAAAGTCCAAAAGTTTGAATGATTTTGTAAGGCACTAAACTGTCACTATTTATCAAGAACATGAGCAATGAAATTCATTTAATATAAGCATCTGATTATGCTGCACATTGTAGTAAACATCGGAGACTGCCTCGCAATTATCA
The DNA here is from genome assembly GCA_034780135.1 of Jordanella pulchra. Classification (NCBI taxonomy): domain Eukaryota; kingdom Metazoa; phylum Chordata; class Actinopteri; order Cyprinodontiformes; family Cyprinodontidae; genus Jordanella; species Jordanella pulchra. Next base: position 16,914 of record JAUZNJ010054582.1, on the reverse strand, counting down.
GCAAATTTCTGTAAAAATCCCATCTGTCCCTTGTTCATGGTGCCCTGGCTCCATTAATGATTAGCCAGATGATGAAGCCATTATGAACCTGCCCTGAGCCTCATGGAACATTAAATACATCCCTTCCTCTCTAGGGGCCCTCACTGAGCTTCCCTTTAGGCTGCAGTCAGGAAATGAAGCCAGCCATTAGAACCAAAGCAAAAACCTGAGGATGCTGCACACCTGATCAACAGCTCTAGCAACGACCCTCAGTGTGGGCTGGGGGAGTACAAGCTGTGCTTATAGTGTAAGCTCTGCTGCCTAGGACTGCTTGAGTCAATGCAAGCCAAGACTCTTACAGGAAGCTGGAGCACATCCAGTCCTCTTAACGTAAGATCAGGTGTACAGGGTTTTTGTTGTTTTTGTATTATTTTTCCTTTCTGCGGTGCTCATACTACAATCTCATCACTGCAAATAACATTTTGAAACAACCCAGAATAATTTTACTCTCTGTTCCAGTCTGTCGGGTCTAGGCCTGCCAACCACACCCCATCTTCATCTCTCGGAAGAGGAGGGCACAAGTGCTCGTACAGCGCACCACCGTGCCATTCATAAACCCGCTTGGAGGTTATAATATTGGCTTATCACAGCGCGTGGCATTCAGGCGTGTGTAAAATGGGAAATCACCGCGGAGTTAATGGTAGATTTGTAAACTCAGGGTTTGGGTGCAGACCTCCATTGATGGAAATGAATGGATGAAAGATATACAAGCCTATGATTCATCCTATCCATCCATCCAACGCCCCCCCCCCCCCCCCTCCTCCACACACACACACACGCCTCCCATTTCTGTCACACCCCATCCTCGCACCTGTAACACACACTGACCCCGTTTCAGGCCATCCTTGCCCACTCTGACCACTTATCGGCTTGATTCAGGGGAGGAAAAGGCTGTAAATCTGATGATCGTTCAGGATCTTACATCTTTAAGATGCCCATAGAGGCACAAAATGATGACTGGTGATTGTTAAGAGGTTACATCTTGCCTCTGGTTCTAAGGCTTTGCGTTGTAATTTAATAAAATGGTTTAATTCAACTGTTTATCTTACTTAAGCATGGCTTGTTCTTTCTCCTCCTCCTCCTTCTGGCGAGCCATCACTGCCATGATGATCTTCCGCTCCTCCTCGGTGAGGTGGCTGAGGTCCGGCAGATCCGGCATGGACGGCGGCACGGTGGGTGGGCGAGGGCCGCCCTGGGGCCCCACCGAGGCGGACATCTTTTCGACCACCACCGCCCCACCTCCACCTCCACCACCACCACCCCCTGGTTCTCCTCGGCGTGTCGTTTCGGCTGACAGGTTCCTGAGGCGCACCTCACGATGTGTTCGACGGGTGGAGAAGCAGCGGCAGCCGCGGCTGAGGCAGGCAGCCGCTCATGGTTGCAGGCACCTCCACTTGTGCTTTTGTGTTCTGCTCCCTCTGGGTGTTTCCCTCTTCCTCCCGCCCCTAACCCTTCAAAAACGAGCCCATCTCCGTTTGTTTTGTATTCTTTTCTTATTCTCCTCTTTTGCCCGCGTTTCGTCTCTCAGTCAGGCCTGCGGTGATTCTCTTCTCCACCTCGGACTGAAGCTTGGAGGTTGGGGCGGAGTCCTCGGTGCTTCTCCACTGCCTTCCTGGGAATGAATCCCTCCTTCCTCTGATTTTTTTCCCCTTGTTCTTTTTTTTTATTATTATTGGCGAAGGAGCGCCGAATCATGTGAGGACCGGCTGGTCAACGTTACAATATTACACGCGTGTAGCACGACTCGCCACATCGTTTTCCTTTACAAGCAGCCTAAAGCCGCATAAGTACACAAATATATAAATCTAAAATTCCTTGCCTCTTCTCGCGATACTTCCTACTGCTTTATTGGTCTAATTTCAAAGAATACAACAGCTGGTTAGGAAAGAAAAGAGGGGAGAATCGTTTCAGCACCATGGACAGCAGCAGCTGAATTTAACTACTCTTCAAAGTTTATAAAATATCATAATTGAATTGAATTTGACCAAAGAAAATGTGACTCAGTCAAGTAAGAGAGCAGGACTGTCTGTTTTTTTCTTTCCCTTATAATGAAGTTTCCTCAGCATTGTTAAACTTTCATAGAACCACAGCATTTCTATTAAATCAAGTTACATGGACTATATTTATTTTTAAGTGACTTTGCATTGAATTATACATACGAGTGAATGGAAATGTAAGCCTTGCAAAAACATTTGCAAATGTAAACTTATCCGTTTTAGTTGTCATGAAGTACTTGTCATAGAGTTTTGGTTGTGAGCTTTATTTCAACGGGGAGAGTATGCAAGGCTTAACAATTTTACTGCAACTATCACGGCTGCCGGGAGTTTTTCCTTTTGTTTGTTTGATTTTTTTTCTTTAGGAGACTCAGGATATCCAATTAGACTCGATGGAAAGTTTGATGAAGCTGAAAAGGGTTATCTAGAGGATACTTGAGAGTGAGCTTTCTAAAAAGTGAATTCGGCTCTAATTTAAACGAATAACTGCATTTTAGCAAACTTACTATAGCAAGTTAGTGAATTCGTTTAACCCAACCTATTTTAATTTTTTTTACAATGGGTCAATTTTACTGCTCACAAACAAAATATATTAAGTTGGTTAAACTTAAATAAATAACATATTATAAATTCCAGGAATTCATTTGAGTTGGAGCTTGCACTCTTCTTCTGTTTTATGAATGAGGTAAAACTGCACGGCAAGACAAATACATGAAACATACAACTAGAACTGGAATGGATAAAAGCACATTATTAAATTTGGTCAACTTCTTGGTTTTTGGAGCTACACTGAACCAGACTTATTCACAAAGTCATATCTGCCATATTTGTTACTTAGTTTCAAATCTCTCAGCTCTTGTCCTAACAGCTTATTTCCGCGCTGTTTTACATTCAAATTCAGACTAGCGGGCTTCACCGAACTGAACCCAGCACCGGCACCAATCCAATGACGTAATTCCGAGAGAGAGGCTGCGTCTGTCCAGCAGATGGCATCAAACCGGACTGCTGTTGCTGTCTCCGTCAGTCGACGTCACCGAGGAGCTGATTGTTCCGGTGGCGTCAGCTTCCCGTGGTGCAGGATTTTGTCATCATTCAGGTCGTGACTAAGACACAAAAAGCACCGAAAAAAAGATTCGTGTTGCAGAAGCACGCTTTTAAAGACGTCCTGAGAGCTGAAGATCCTTCAGCTCTCAGGACCTTTTAACAAGATCCTTTTTAACAGAGTCTTCCCTCCCAAAACCATATTTGACACATGTAAGCCCAAAATGAAATGTATCTTCCCATAAAACATATTACAGGGAATATGTTTTGTATAAGTTGCTAAAATCATTAATATAGTTGCATACGCATAAAAATATTGCTAATTGTTTATGTCACTGCATGATTTGGGGGCTTCTATGTTGCTAAAGTCTTAGAATGTATTTTTATTTATATGAAAATGTTTTTTAGTCATCTTCGATTTATTTCTGATTATTAAAAGTATGATATCAAACTGAAAAAAAAATATTTGTTTTAGTTTTTGCCAACAATAACAGATGGATAAAGGCCTATGAGTTAGAAAGTTTTGGAAAACCTTAATTGGTGAAACTTCAAAATATTTGAAAAAAAATCAGATATTCCAATTCAAAATTCGAATTCAAAATTCTTTTTCACACAAGTCATACAGATTTTATGGTTCGTTTTTTTTACAGCTTTACTTTAACGTTGATTATATCTTCACGTTTCTTTCTTTATTAGCCTGATTGGAACGATGATCCAATAATGACATTTCTTTTTTCATTAGTGCTCACTCAAATTTATTTGGTAGACTCACTGAAAACAAGAGTCAGCAAAGAAAATGAAATGAAGCTGTATTCAAATCCCATAATATACCACATTTTATAGAGTCACATAGATAAAGTAAAATGTTAGATAAAGATATGTTATAGTTACTACTTTGAAGCTGACTCCTATTTATTTTGTTTAGATAATTTTAGCAGAAAGCCGCTAGGTAAACATGATGCATATTAATCTGTTCAAACAAAGCTCATTTATTTAAAATATATAATGATTGGGTTTATGTATTTAGTATCTATAAAGTATATTTATTCAAAAGCAATATGAATTAGTGTATTTACTTCAATTACATAAAGTTTATTGTTTGAAATGAATAACGTTAACCTGATTATTATGCAATTAAACCAATAAACTTTATGTATTGGAAGTAAATATACAGATTACAACTATTTTTTAAGAAAGTACACTTATTTTAAATAGATATGCCTTACAATTTCTTTATATATACATATCTATAACTTCCCAATAGTATAACTCTTTGGTCCAGTCCTCCTGAGGGAGGTAACTGAGTCAAGTTTGTAGGTCATCCTGGTCCCACAAACTATATCAGCTCTTCCATGGGACCGAGATCAGTGCTTTGCGATGGCCACTCCCTAACACTGAATTTATTGTCTTAAGGTCACTTTTTTACAGATTTGCTTGGAGTCATCAGCAAGTTTGCAGGACCCATTTGTGCACAAGCATTAACTTACCACCACATGCCATTGATGCTGCTTCAGTATTTTGCTGTATGCCACCTGAAAAGTTCTTGATAAACCATATTTAAAGAGGAAGAAGGATCTTTTATTTTAAATGCAAAATATGTCAAGATGTATATAAATTTTATACAGTTTGGCTTAATTACTTCTCTGAGTGGATTGTTATTTAAACAGATGTCATGTTTTAGTCTATATACATCAGTTAACGATTATTCAATTACGAAATTGATTGAAGTTTATTTCAAGAACTGATTAACTGGATTGTTTAAACCCTATACAATCAATACACATTATGTGTATAGACTGAGTATGTGTATGTGAACCAGAGTCTCCTGCGCCAACCACAACAAAGAATGATGCCTCCACCTCTGATCCTCATATAGTTAGGATGCTGTAGGCCTACTTGAACTTACAAGCTTCATCCTTTTTGACATCAACAGTATGAAATTGTTTTACCAAAGATTAAAGAACTAAGAATTTATCTGAAAAAAAAGAGATTTGTTTTTAATTTCTTTTAGCTCTGCAAACATTCTTGAATGGTAACGACACAAGAAATCTTGATTGTTTATGGTCTACTAATAATTCCTACTCTGTATGTAAAGGCAGTTTTGTTTCGGATGGATATACTGTTTTTAATACTGCCTCTCTGCCGCTTTATCTCCCAACCGTCTGCTAAATTCCTGCATCAGCTGGTGAAGGAATGCGCCGACACTCATCAGCTGCTGGTTCCTGTTCATCAGCTGGTTCAGCACTGAATTCATTGACACCAACAGGACGTCATCACTCCTCTCACCATCCTTAATTACAGAGACATCTTGTTTCCATGCTTCCTCTAATTCTCTTAGCAAGGCTTTTGCCTTCAAATTGAACTCCTTGACCTCCTCTTGGTACCTTTCTGTCTCCTGCCTACAGGTGCTGAGATCCTCCATCAGCTGTCTGGAACAAAGATGGATTCTGCTGTTCTGGGTTCTGACCTGCTCCAGCATCACTTTGTGTTTATAGATGCTCACCTCCACAGCTCTCAGCTCTGTGTTCTGGAAGCTGAGCATGTCCGTGAAGGACTCCTGCAGATCCTCCAGTTCAGCCTTCATGGTATCCTTTGGCTGCAGCAGGGTTGTAGTTTGCTCCTCTGTGTCCTGAATGGACAGCTCCAGCTCAGATCTCCTGTGGTTCAGCTCATCGTTAAGTTCGCTCCGTTCCTCGTGCCTTTTTTTCACCTTGCTCCACTTTTCCTCCACCTGTTTCAGCTTATTTTCTTTCTCATCTAGCTCCCTCTGCTTCTCCTCTTTTCTCCTATACATATTCTCAGACTCTGCCGTGATCTGCTGCACCTCCTGCTGGCAGATGTTCTGGATCTGTTTCAGCTCTCTCTCCCTTTGAGCCATCAGCTCAATGAAAAACTCAGGGTCTGCACTCTGAGGGTGCAGCTGAAGAAGTGCAGCCTCCTCCTCCAACAGCTTCTCATACCTCCTCCTGGTGTTGCAGATATCAGCTGTCATTTGCATCTCATACTCCTCCTGCCTGATCTTTTCCTCCTTCAGGAGAACACTGGCCTCCTTGATTTCCTCTTTAAACTGGCCAATATCAGACTTCACTGCATCCAGATCACTGTGCAGTTCCTCCCTGTTGGATTTAAACTGACTCCTCTTCATCTCACCCTCTTCCTCGAGCTCTTGGATCTGCCTCTCCATCTCCCTGATCTCACTGCTGTGTCTGACAATAGAGGTGAGACGCTCCTGCAGCTGCATACTAGAGCTCTCCAATTGGAGGGAGACGCGCAGATAATCAGCCCGGACCTCCTTTTCTTCTTCATGCCGATACCTGAATATTTTACTGAACTGGTCCGAACGGTCTTTGAGGAGCAGTCCAGAGGCTTGACCCTCCTGTAGTTTAACTTCCACTGCTCTGATTTGCTCTAGGAGGTTTTGGACTGTGAGGCTGAGGGCATCCTCTAGCTCATCTTGCTCCTTCTGTAGCGTCTCCATCTGTTTGCCCAGTTCTTGAAAATGACTAGCTTCTTCCTGTAGTTGATGCTCACAGTAGGACCGGGATGCCTTAGATCTTTGCAGGTTGCTCTCCAGTTGCGCCATCTGAGCACTGAGCTCACTTAGATAGCTGTCTGCTTCATTTCTCCTCTCACTGACCTCCTCTAACTCCTGTCTGATCCTACTAATCACATCTCTTTGATGCCTAATCTCTCCTTCGATCTCCCCCACCTTTTTGCACAGGTTCTCTTTTTCCTCAGAGAAAGTCCTCATTGCCAGAGCCTTGCTTTGCAGGACAGACGCTTTCTCCTGCTCGTCATCAGCAATGGAGGACCGTAGCTCCTCTATCTGCTCGAGCGTCTTGTCCAGCTCCAGCTGCCTGCTATATCTGAGGCTCATTTGATCATTCAGGGTAGCAATGACCGCCTCATGCGTACCCTTCACCTGCTCTTTCTCTGCCTGAAGTATTTTGTTTTGTTCTAACAGCTCCTGCAGCATCTTCTCAGACTCCTCTAGGATCTGAGAGGAAGCAGCAATGTCTCTGCGGAGCTGCTCCATCTCCTCTGCGTTGGAAGCCCGAGCTGCTGCCCTGTCTGCCATGATGTCCTCACTCACACGATCTGACATGTTTTTAATCTGGAACCGGAGGGTGCTGTTTTTTATGGTCTCCACTTGCAGGTGCTCGTGGGCAGCCCGCCTTGCGGCCTCAAGCTCGGATACAGCAGCCGCCATGGCCGTCAGGTGAACGCTGCATTCAGCTGAGAAGGGGAGACCATCCTGTCTGAGCTTCCTGTCAAGCTTCTCCAGGTGCTCCAGAGCTACCAGGACGGCGAGGAACTCAGGAACCAGACAGGAGGCCATGTTTGCCCCAATTTGTTTGCGTCGGACCCCGAGCTTATCGCGCTAAAACGTAGCTGTTGTGAAGGCAACTTCTTTAGAACGCTGTAACCAAGGCAACGGAGGGCAACGGAGTTCTCTACGGTAAGCCATTGAGACCAGAAAAGGTGGAATTGAAAGTTGTGTAATCGCTAATTGCAAAATAAAGCAATATTTTTATTAAAAGATGATGCAACTTACACAAAATGAAGTGAAAGAGAAGCGACCGTAACTTTCTTATACAACATAGGTCGGTTTGAAGCTTACTCGGCAATGAAGTTTACCTACAAAATCTCCGTGTTAGCTGAAAATCGAACGAGGTTAATTTGTTACTTCCTAGCACTTTCATTTAATCAACATCTTAATCATAAAAGATTCTATCTATCTATCTATCTATCTATCTATCTATCTATCTATCTATCTATCTATCTATCTATCTATCTATCTATCTATCACAGGGGTTAGGCGATATAATGATATCCGTCTTATATTTTTTTAATCAAAGGTGGACGTCTTTTTAAAATAGTATTAGCTGAGACTGTAATAAAAATCAAGCTTTGGTAAGCAAGAGAAAAGAGCAAAAGGTTAAAAAAATAAATAAACAAAAATGTTTATTTTCAAGCGGTTAAAAGTTGTCAACAATTACGTATTTAGATTACAATCCATTTGTTTAGAGTCGTAAACCTTAATGGCAATATTAAAAGGACTATACTGACATCTAGTGGATATATCAAAACCTTATCGCTAAAAGCCACCATGTGAGATAATCTTTTTCAATGAGTCAAATAGTTGATTAAAATGTCGCATATCCCTCCATAGAGGAGTTATAGGCTTTCTATAGAAATAAATCAAATAAAAACTCTTTGTAGAATCTTTACAGCACCTCACAAAGATTATTAATGTGATGGGTGTTAGAATGAGACCAATCGAGAGTAAACACTGATCCAAAAAGATAAGTGACTTGAGGATACATCTCTTTTGAAGCTATTATTATTATTAATATTCCTTAATACAGTGTTTATGATTTGGGCGGATAAGTTGGCTCTTTTGGAATGATGACTTAATGGCTCGTGGTAATGAGACATAATTACTTTGTTTGCAATAAGACAAAAACATGGAATTGTTTTCTTTAACCAACTTTTTTTTATTCACTATCCATATCTGGAAATGTAAGTAAACAAGACAAAGTGTCAACTTTCTCAGAGGGTGTGAGAGTAGTTAATCGGAAACGCTTAAACACCAGCAGGAATCTGGACAGTGGTTCCTATTTTTAAAAAAGTGGTACCAATTGCTTTGGTAAAATGTCACTTGACAGCGTACAGCTGATACATGCAGCACCTTAGATATTCTTTTTATGTCCGAAAAAAAAATCACTAAAAGAAGTATGTTTTCCATGACCTTTCACACAGAAAGTGACAGCCCCTACAGAAACAAAAAACGCAGAAGTGGATATTATATATATTTTTTCCACATGTAACCGAAACTGAATTCTTTCTGTAGCACTTTTTTAAACCACCAGTATACTGTTTTTTACAGTAAGTGCCTTACCTGGACTACCTTCTCTTTTTTCTGCTGTGGATCATAGTTTATTGCTAATCTAATCTACTGTTTTTTTTAAATTCATTTTACTGGCTTTGCTTTTTTTATTTTCAAGAATGTAAATCAAAATAAATAACTTGTGACAAAATAAGACCAAACACCTAAACTACACAAAAAATCTGGAAGATAAATATTTATAGCTTCTGAGTGGTTTGTAGGCTTATGTGCAAAAAGAACCAGTTTCTTGTTTTTTTTTTTGTTTTTCATTTAGGCTCAGTTTACTGGCTGACGACTGCTGTGTCCACGTCTTCTGTACGGGACACGACTTTTCCGTCTATAAGTTCTTCAATCACAACCTTTGTCCTCTTGGTGATGACTGGTTTACCTGTGAAAAATTATTCAAATTTAGGAAAATTCTTCTTCAACTTGTAAGAGAGATAAGCATAAACATACAATGATAAAAATGTCAAATCATGCAGCTATAAAATGACTAAATTGCAATATAGACACAGGCAACTGGTAAGTAAGAGAAATGTGCGATTAACAATATATCCTTAATTTATATACAGGTGCCTGAGTCTCCCTCTGATTTAAACCATGTTAAATGTTTGGTTTCATGACAAATTAAATCATTTATTTCCAGTATATTAAGAAATCAGCCAGAATGTTAAACCTTAGCTAAAAAACAGGTTTTACTAACATTTTGAATTAAAAAGAAAATGATTTTTGAAACATGAAAAATGTTTTCCACTTATTTTTGCATTTGGCAGTTAGCAGTATTGTTGTACTTCACATTAAACTGAAAATGTTATGTCTGATAGTGATAAAAGCTTATAAACTTGGTTGCATCTGCTTATCTAGAAAACGCAAATACAATAATAGTGATGCTATAAAGTGTTTAGAAATGTAGGATTGAAACAAACTTACGTTCTTCCTTTACAACCTCTTTCACAACCTCTTTCACCTCCACAGCTACCGGTGGCCTAGAAGAAAAACATATTTTTTATCAATACAGACATGCTAAAAAATCATCAACTCATATACTTCTTTACACCCGTATATGAAAAAAACAACTAAAATGTGTGTCCTGTTTGGGGTTTATACTTCACTTACTCTCCATCCAGTAGTCTTCTGTACTCAGCAATCTCTAGCTCCAGCCTGGTTTTAATGTCCAGCAGAATCTGGTATTCTGAGGACTGCCGCTCAGTGTCCATCTTCACGCTACTGAGCTGAGCCTCCAGGCTGTTCACCGTGGCCTGGAGGCTGCGCAGCTGCAGGCTGTAACGTTCCTCAGTCTCGGTCAACTGACCCTCCAGAGCCCTTTTCTGCACAGAAAACAAAAATAACAAAGGTTACTTTGTCGCTCTTTGAGTGCTAATTGCTCGTTTTTAGACATTTCTACCAATGGTAGATATGAATGTTGATAGACAGGTTAAATGATTGCTGACTGGACTGCTCATATCATGTGTAGATTACCAGGCTGTATTCAGACTGAAGCTCAATCTCTAAACTCTGCAGCTTCCTCCTTAGCTCGTTGATCTCACTTCGGGACGTCTGGAGAGTCTCTGTGCTGGTTGCCAAGGTCTTGTTCAGCTCGTCAAACTGAAAGATTTAAGTTAGATATGAAAATAGTCCTGAATTCTCTCCAAATATTCCTTAAAAAATAGCATAAAGTGAATATGGAGCTAGTCATTTTATCTCCAGATTTTCTCACCTTGACTTTGTACCAGGCCTCCATCTCACGACGATTCTTTTCGACAATCACCTCATACTGACTGCGCATCTCTTCAAGGACAGAGGACAGGTCATCGCCTTGCTTGGCATCAATCTCCACGTTCACAGAGCCGGTGGAGGCATGGCTGCGCAGGGCTGCGATTTCCTGCAAATAGCACAACTTGATTAAAAATGAAAAACACCAGAAGATAAAATCCAAGAGAGGAGTGGGTTTAAGAGAAGATCTTAGTTTAGAAACACAGTGAACAACGTTGCCCGGATCTTCTTTCATCCTTTCAGTCAAAGACTAGCGTTTTAAAAAAGACTTGTCAGCATAAATGATGGGACACTTGGTATTATCAGACAATCTAGCATGAGTCATCATTCTTGGCAGCCTGCTAAACTCAGTCCTGGCATCTTTACAGATGTACATGGAAATTTTAGCTCGGTCTAGACCAGTTTTGTTTGTGGAAGAAAATTATTACATTTCTTGGCAGCGGTATACCTGTGTTATGCAAAATAGTTTGAGTTAATAATTTTTTTTTTTTGCCTAAAGCACTTCTGACATTCAACTGACTGCGCGTATCAATTCTCTGTAATACATTTGAGCTTTTAAACTGTGAGTTTTTTTGGATGGGCAGATCTTGCTTTTTTTTGTACATTTCCTTAAATTTTGTTATATAAGTGAAATGTAAATATCGGTAGTAAAGGGTTTGGAATGTTGTTTTTTTCTGTTTATTTTTACCTACACTATGAGTCCTAGAAATAAAATTTCTATGTTTTGTTTTTTGGAAAAAAAAAAGAAGGAAAAACTTTTAACTCCAATAAAACTACCTCTGCCTAGTGATCTTGGAGTTCAATATTCCACCAGAGGGCAGTAGACAACTATGGGATTGTAGAAAATGTCTCCCTTGTCACAGAAATGTATTAATCACAAATTGTACGGGACAATAAATAGAATTATTAAAAGTCCACTTTATGTGGTGGAAGGGAAAGTGCTTGGGCAAATGACATGTTTTCTACCTGTAGAAATCTTAGCTTAATTAAGTGTGCTGCATCATCAACAGTTTCACCTCCTCGTGGTTCTTCTTCATGAAGATCAGCTCTTCCTTCAAGCCCTCCACCTGCATTTCCAGGTCGGACCGAGTCATGGTCAAGTCATCCAGAACTCTACGCAGCCCAGCGATGTCTGTCTCAACTGACATGTGCAATGCCATCTCATTCTCATACCTATGAAGAGAGAGAGGTTTTGTTGCTACACCTACTTAATCGCATCAATAAACAAACAAAGAACCAAACTGGCTCCACCGGTTTCCCTACTTTGCTGACCGCTACAGCTCTTTGAAAACATCCTCATAACCTGACTCAACTGTGTGATTACTTGACATCATCATTTTAATACTTAGATCTCTATAGCAGAATAATAAATTCTTTCCACTCACTTCATTCTGAAGTCCTCTGCTGCCAACTTGGCATTATCAATCTGCAGCATCAGCCCCGCATTATCAAGAGTAGCTGCATTTATCTGGAAAAACAGCAACATGCAGGTGCGTTAGTGATTGCTTCATCTAAAAGATGGTTGATCAGAGCGCTGGAAATGTTTACTTCATATTTTCATCGAAGTGTATCGAAAATATGTCTTCCTTTTATTCTGTAAAGAGTGTGGGAGAAACAAATTCCTCCATTTAAGTTGCTTCCAGCTCAAACGTGAATAAATACAAGCATTTGTTGATGGGTGATGCTGCTGGGAAGATTCTGTGTGATGTGGGGTGTTACATAATCAGGCTTCATTCTGGTGAGAACTTTCCCCAAATATCGTTGTTAATAATAAAAATCTAAAATATACAGTAGCCTACCAGAGAATACATTCTTGGATACCTAATCTCCAATGTTACATATAATAACAGCAGACTTTCAGCACATGCTCCACACCTCATATTGTGTGTTAGAATTGCTTTTGTATTCTGATGAAATCTACTTGTGTGTTTACAATGAATGCTTAAACGGGAATTTCCAGATCGATTTAGAAAAATCTACCGGATTTTTTAAATGTGAATTAGACTAAAAAACATGAAATTAATATAAGTGTAAGACTTTACTATAGTTTTCATGAACAGAAGAAAAATTATGTGGATAGGACACATAACTAATCTAGCCCAGGGCCCCATATTGTCTTAAAATCGGCCATGTCTAAATGTACACTTTTGTCTAAAAAAATATAATTCACAAACGGCAACAATCGATCACTATGAATATTATTGATAGATTATCATCACGGTCACATGCATCAGGTTTCAAAGTTTCAGAGTTTACCTGTCTGCGCAGGTCGATGATGATTGCATCGTACTTGCTGTAGTCCCTGGTGGTGGGGGTCTGCTTTTCATACCATTCCTTGATCTGAAGCTCCAGCTTAGAGTTGGCGGACTCCAGCGTGCGCACCTTCGCCAGGTAGGCGGCCAGACGGTCATTGAGGTTCTGCATCGTCGCCTTTTCACTGGTGGACAAAGAGAAGTTGTCTCCGCTCCCGAGCGCCTGCGTCAGGTCAAAGCCGGAGCCCAGGTTGCTGGAAGCGTACGAAACGCGGACATTTCTGCCTCCGGCCCCGCCGTACACGCTGGTGCCGCGCGAGGCTCTCACGGTGGGCATGGAGTAAAGGGACATGGATGATATTCCTGAGCGCGTGGAGGCCATGACTGCTGCTGTTGATGTTGATGATGCTGTGACTGCGGGTCTGGAGAGCGTCTATGAGGCGGTGTGGAAGAACCGATGCTAAGGCAGCACTGATGATGGACTTTATAAGCCTCCTCAGGTGGGAGCGGCCGAACAGGTAGGTGGAAAGATGCTGCTCCTTCCATTCCAGGTGTGACTACCTGGGCGTGGCGCGGAATTTACGTTTATTCCCGATTATGTCTGTCATTCCTCATCATGATTAAAAAGATGAACCGAAAGGTGTGGAAGGGTTTTTCTTTCGTTCTTTTTTTTTTTTTCTTGTTGCCCTTTTCACACTGTCATCTTTAATATTGTTTGCTTGATAAACTCCTACACGAGGAATTTTTTGGGGTGGTATCTTACAACAACGGCTGACTAAATTCCTTTACAGCTTTTGCAAAAAAAGAAAAGCAAACACGACATTCCCCCAATGCGGGGTAAAACAAAGAAAAATAAAACAACAGAAAAGCTACACCTTTACTGCCTCCTAAGTAGTAATTTTCAGGTCTGGTGCATAACGTTCCTGCTCAATAATCTAGAAAGGTATCGCAGGCTTATAAAATATTAGAAAATGAATAATCCCCCCAGTCCTTACTCTTATTTTTGCCACTATCATCTGTAAGCATCTCCCAAGAAGTGAAACATATATTATCAGTATGGAAGTTGTTGACAATTCTTGACATTTGGGATAAAAGCTTACAAAATAGTACATTCTAAATAAAATAGTCCTTCGGAATACTGATACTGAATATACTTATATTACATGTATTATAGCTATTTGTGATGAATTGTGTAACTAATAATAGCAAAAGGTTCAAACATGAGAGAAATTAATGTTTCAACTCCTTTAGAAATAGAAAAAATGTATAAAACAAAGTTCAATTTTACTTTCTACAAGCCTCAGTTATCATGCCACACACTCTAATATTTAACAATTATAAAATATTGTTTGTTGAAGCACTTCTGGGAGAAAACATCCTTTCTCTTAAAAGTATGTGGTTTATTTGTTTTATTAGTCATAAAACCTATGTAACAATGTCTTAAGACAGATGGGATCAAAGTGGAGATGTAATCTAAACATTTAGCTGCTTTGATATAATGGGAAGAGCAGTCAACCTGCGATCGGATGTTGGTTTAGTTTGAGCTTCCTCCTTGTAAAGGACCCCCTGGTGAGGGGTGCTTCAAACTCCTTTATGAACTAGTGTGTTTTAGAGTCAAATGTAAGGCCATTTTCTAGACAGCTGTAGCTTGACTGAAATTCAGTTTTGTACCAGGAGAGTGTTCTTAAAAGGCCTTGATAATATCTACAGTTCAGCCTGATTAGGATATTGTGTTTAGAGAGCTGAGTTAGTTAAAAAAATAATCAGATATTTATTTTTTTTTTTTTTTTAGCTTTTTACGGCACTAGTGGCTCGTTTTTCTGACAGTAGGCTGACAGGAAAGGGGGGATGAGAGAGGGGGAGAGACATGCGGGAAAGGACCACAAGCTGGATTCGAACCTGGGTCGCCCGCGTCGAGGACTGAGGCCTCCGTACATGGGTCGTGCACACTAACCCCTGCGCCACCTGCACGCCCCAATAATTAGATATTTAACTTAAATAAGATTTGGCTTATTTCTTGGCCAATGTTTGATGGAGTATTGTGTTTATGTTTAGAAAACTCTTAGAGTCCCTCAGACTTCTTTCTTCAGGTTCTCCCTAATTATGGGCCTCAAAAGTCAATAGTAAACAATGAATAAAGGACTTCTTCCTCTTTTGAGATTACTGAGAAGTCTTGCTTTGACTCTTTTAATGCTGCACTATGACTGGATCTGTTAGTTAAACACTTCCTGGGGCTAACAATGGGCCTGAATTTCCTCCATTTGTTCCTAATTTGTCTAGGCATGGCATGGTGGAGACAAACCCTTTGTACGTGGATTTGCAACCTTTCAATTTGATGAATATCAAAATCTGTCTTTGAAAAACTTTCCAACATCTCATTTGTCTCTGCAATTACACACATTTACTAACATGTAGATTATTGTTTTTTTTTTGTTCTTGTGAAGCAACATATGACATATGATGTAATTGGTGTGTTTATGTTCTTTTTTAATTTTCCAACCTGAGGTAATCAGGACTTTTTAGGCCCTATTTATGTAGGAACAGATATAATTCTCTTTTTGCCAGATTCCTCCCAGTAGGTAGCTACAGACTGACAGTAGGAGGTTAATTATGACGCTCAGCTATTAGTAAACAAGAGAAAGTGCTGTGGGCAAGTCAGCCGTGAGGCATTCAGATTGGACACAATGAGTTGAACTGTAATTAGTTTTCTAATACTAGCTTGTTTTACAAACACAACTGAAACCCTTTTTGCACCAAAGTAAAGAATGCATCATGCATTGGATTATTGGATTAAAATGTTCTGATCTACATATTAACAAATATCCAGTGGTTAATTGTTTAGGAATAATGTTATTTGTAATTAATTAAGCTGTTTGCGATAGGAAGCAATTGTGAAGTAAATTATTTGTTCTTATCACAGTATCTAAGTCCAATATAACAGTTTAAACTTTTTGGTGTCATAAGAACTATATCTTTTGATAGTTTTTCCTATCTAAATCTGTTTACAGAAATTTTATACTTTTACACCTGCAATCCACTGTAGTGAACTAGAAATGCACCGATCTGATACCTGGATTGGATATTGGCTGTAATTAGCTGGATCAGAAATCTGCGATCTGATATCAGTCTCATTCCCGGCACATCACAATTAACACAGTCCTTCTGTCCAAACAATAAGCACAAATAAAGGTACATTCAATGGGCCAGATTGATCAAGAAGACATTTGTAATCCTGAGGTCAAGATCCAGCAGGGAAAGAAGGCAGGGCTTTGATGGCGTGTCAGGATCTGACACGCACAGCTAAGCTTCCGCCTGATACAACACATAGGGAAGCAGGAGATGACATTTTTCAGGGCTAATTTTTTGCATGTCATCGCATGCTACTGCAATTTTTCTGTTCTGAACCGATCTGATCTGGAATAGACTCGGTAAAATTTACTTCCTTTTATAGTTTTTTTAAAGCCGTAAGTTAAACGTGTTAAACTATGTAGATTGCTCCCAGGATCCCGACTGGAAAGGAAGCTCCGAGGCGTAGAGGACTAGAGGGAGCAGTAGCTTCCATAAGAGTATCAGCATCTGCCTTAAAAAACATATCAGTCTATCTCCAATTTTAGGTCACTGAAGACAACCTTATTTTAAGTGCCCAGACACTGCATCTTTAGGTAATAACCATGAACAAAAAAATAGCCAAAATATCAAGAAAGGACTATAGAGCCTGGTTCATCACTGGGTTCAGTTGTACAACGTTTCTTTTTTTTTAATGTGCCGTGGTGTTGTTATGCAATTTATAGTTATTAGCATATACTATTGTATTCGTCATAAAATTCACTCTCTTATATTTTGCTTCAACCCCGCCTCTCGCCTGAAACGCAGCTGGAGATAGGCACCAGCAACACTCCCGACCCCATTAGGGACAAGGGTGTAA
>JAUZNJ010054571.1:0-19981 GCA_034780135.1 Jordanella pulchra | reverse complement strand
GTTATATCACAGATAGGATTTATTGTTTAGATTCAATTAAGAAACATGTAAATTAACTAATCTAACAGAGAAGTCAGCCTATTCCCTACAGAAATATTTGCATTATTCAATGTAAAAAATAATCTATAATGTGATGTGTAATTCATTCCATAATGGTGGATATTTTATCTCATTACATATAATTATGCTTTATATTGTAGCTTGAAGAAGTTTACTGAATTAGGAAGTTTGCAATAATAGACACCTTCTGTTAAGCCACCTCTTTTTTTCCAAAGGTAGGTATATTTCAAACCAGAAAGTATGTTTGGATGGCGTTCAAAATGGGTAAATTTTTCATCAGCATATCACTGATAACCAAAAAGCAGGAGAATTAGCCAACACGTTTGCAATTTGAAACCTAAAAATCATAGATCAAAGGGTAAATATTTTGGTAAAGAATGTAATGGCATTTAAGTCGTGTAATTAGTCAACCTGCTAATTTGAGAAAGAGAATCTGATTAGAAACTTTAGGCTCTGTAGATGTTTGTCTCTTTCCTTTGGCACTCAACATCCCAAGACAAATTGGGATCTGGCTAAAAACAGGAAATGCATATTTATAACCATAATTAAATCTTAATCATTTAGTAAATTAGACTGTAAGAGCAGTGAGATGTAGGACAAAATTGTTATGAATTCCTACACAAACCTCTTACATCAATCATTACTTTTCCTGATGGCAATAGATAAACAAAAAAACAAAAAAAGAAGTTGTAAGCTATTCCTTCCTTCCTTCCTTCCTTCCTACCTTTACTTATTGGTGTAAGCTCTGCTCCCTGCCTTTAGCTAAGATATGCTAACATAAGATGGATGCACAATCTTTTAGAATGACCACAAATTGTACTTACATAAACACTTGCTATAAACACACTATTTTAGTTTGTTTTAAGGCCTTTGCCATCCAAGCCTACGTACACTGAGTTAAGAGAAAATTTATGAAGGAAAACTACTCACAGCCAGGAGTATCTGCAGTGAGGAATGAGCCACTTCTATGAACTCAAAATCCATCAGACAGCCTGATATAGATATATATCTGTGGTCCTCAGGTGCCCAAGATGGAGGGGGGGTGATGGGTGTCACTCGGCAACCAGGTCCGTTCTCCATCCACCAGGAGCGATGCATTGACAGGTTGAATGTCAGGACAAGGTCAGACTCCTGGGGAGACCGACAGAAAGACAGGCAAGCAGACGTATATTATATTACATCCTGAGGTAGAGGTGAGAAGAGGCTGAAAGTCTGAGCAAGTTTTATCAAGTTTAATCAAACTGGATTGTGGAGATTACTAAAAATAGATGTGGAGTTTATCATTCTAATGATGACTTAGATTAGATCTGAATCACGTAGTCATGTACATTAGGCAGGAAAATGGGAAGAATGGTAGGAGGTCAGAGAGAATCAGAAAACACAGATGTAGAGCTTGCTTTGGAGATTATGTTGTCTGGGCTTTCAGTGGGAGAGAGAGAAAAGAGGTTTTCTGTCTCTGGTGTCATGTAAGGGTCAGCAACTAAAAGGCAACTGCTGTGGTTTGAGGCAGAAAAGAAGGATTTATGCAGAAAAATGAAAACTAGGGGAATGAAGTGCCACGGTAGGATGGTTAAGAAGCTTTTACAGAGTAACTTTTACAGATGCTGACCCACTATTTACACACATACTGGATTTCACTCCTAATAATAAAAGAACTTAGTCATGGTGGTTATTCATATTTATTCAGGTTTAATTTTTATCAATAATTAAATAAAAAAAATCAGCAAGAAGTAGCTATAGGTCGGATGATGAATAGATAAATAGATGAAAGCAGTTGCAGAACAGGATTTACCACATGATGTAACATCAACATGTGAAATACATGTTGGAAAATGTGTTTTCATATTGCTAAATGTAAAAGTAAGAGAGTAAATGTAGAAAAAATGCATATATTGAAGGCTTGTTGAATCAGAAAACAAATAAAAGAAAAAAACTGAAAACAAGATAAATTTAGAGACTACTACGCAAAGGGTGGGTAGACAAATATAAAATGAATTACATTCATAAGGGAGAACAGTATAATATAGAATACATATACAAAACTCAGCTATTTTACCATTTTACGTAAAGCTCTTTAGAAGTGCGTAAAATGTTTATTTTTCCTCATTAGAAGTTTTATTTGAGTTATTTCTGTAAGATTTGCACTAAAATTCTACTTTAGAATAGCATGGTCCCCTGCAGTTACAAAGCAGATTGTTTGATCACGTTCCAAATCACTCTTTTTAATTTTAAGAGTCTTCAAGATATCCAAGCAACTGGTTATAGCTACCATACTAAAAAAACATAATAAACACTTAGTTGCCAAAAAAGAAAAAAAGGGATATTTTCAGACACAGCCATGCAAACAGGCATTAAACCTGTTCGATCAACCACTAGCTGAATAAAAGGCTTCTGTGTTCTTTAAAGCCACGTTGAAAGAAAAAAAAGAGTCATGATATGATTTAAAAACCATTAGGAAAGCCCTATTTTTTGCGTCTTTCCATAAAAATGAAATTGCTTTTTTTTGTTCCTAGAAACTGTGCCATTTGTGATAAAACTACAGCCTGCAGCCACTCTCCAATAAACGCTAGGAAGTTGTCATTTTTATACTCACCCTCATATACTGCCATTCTGTTTAAATTAGTTAATTCAACTTTAATCCTTTGAGAGGGAATTTAAACAGGTTGCTGGTACCTGATCATTTTCAGCGAACATCATTTCACACTTTACATTTGGCTCAGGCTTAACCACAAACACACTTGACTCTTTCACCTTTCTGCACTAGCCTCCCTATTTTTACCTCTCTTCATTTTCAATTAATTTGCATTGCAGGCCACCCTTCCTCTCTTGCCTTTTTTCTTTCTTGGCCTCTCTCTATTTCTGTATAATGAGTAAATGCCTCATTAGCACAGAGTTCTGATTAATGCCATCTCCTCTTGTTGTGCTCCTCTTTATAATGAATAAAGTCTCCAAATTTCCCCTGCTTCATCCTTGCCATCATTCTTCCTCTCTCTGTCACTGCCTTCTTACCTTTTTCCAATTCTTTTTATATACCTTTCCTTTTCACACCTCCCTTTTTCATTCTTTCTCTATATGCACTCTCTTTTACTCTCTGTTAAAAGGGGCCAGGAAAGGGGTAGTAATTATTTCACTGAGGTATTATCCATCAGCGCTTTTAGCTAATGAGCCTATTTAAAAACCGCACACACACAAACAAATGTAATCCACAGTTAAAAGCTGAATTTGGAAAATGTCATTAAGATCAGGCAGGATTCAGTGCTGCTAATTCCGTTGAATGCTCTTTATTTGTGAGGGTAATGAAACTGTGAATAGGAGGAGAAGTGTTCCACAGTGTGGTCAAACTCTCTGTGGTTATTTGTGCCCAACACCTGTGGCCCAATAGGACAAAAAAACAAACAAACATTAAACCAACACCTCCATTGAAGTAAAGCAGGAAGCAATTTATAAACATAAAATATAACATAACAATCCTGAAACAAAATAGAGATTGAAAAAAGAAGGGAAATTCACTTCATCAAACTATTTCAGTAGTGCCTATTTGATCATTAAAGGTCAAAGGTCAGATACAATAGAATTACAAGTTCCCCCTTATTGCGCTACATTTAGGAGGAGGAAAAAAAGTTTTAAAGAATATGTAATAGATCAAAATGATGAAAACAGTAAAGGAACAAAAACATTTCCCCGAATGATATATTTTCTATTCTTGTGCACACAGTGCACGTGCAGTTGTTTAAGTCTGTATGCATGCATTTGTGGTGAGAGTATGTGGTATATTAATAAATAGATTTTTATAAAGAATCTCCAGGGAGGTCAGTTAATGTTCTTGCAAATCAGGAGAGTAAGAATCTAATGGCCCAAGGATAAAAACTGTTCTTCATTCTGATAGTGTGAGCTTGCAGCGTTTGTCAGAGGGCATAGGTCCATGCAGGTGATGTGATGGGTGAGAGTGGGTTTTTTTTTTGGATGACGGCTGATGATGCTGGCGGTCTCCTTCATTGAGGACAGAAGGCAAACACTTTCTGTCGCTTCTCTGGAGCTTTTTTTCTAACTGTCCTGCACCCTGTTCCAGAAAGTTCTCAAAGGTGATACGGTAGAAGGTCACCAGCAACAGGATTCAGTTTGTTGTACCTGAGAAGCCTCGGGAAGTAGAATCTCTGTTGGGGCTTTGCCAGCACTGCCTCAGGGTTTCGAGATAAGGTCATCCTCTCTGTTATGTCGGCTCCCAGGAATCTGTATGAGGGCACCAATTCCTCCAAAGTGTGCAGAGGAAATGTCTTAGCACACCGCTTTGGGTAGAGCTCGAGCTCAGAGTCAGTGAGGATGTTTTTATCAAGGCACAGATGGAGGATGGGAGGTGCTGGCTCACTGGTTTGCCTGTCAGAACCTCTGTGATGATAGATTTAAATAAAGTCTGACATCTATAAACAACAGTCTGACATATCGTTGTGCTTGAAAGTATACATACCCTTTGATTAAAGAAAACAATGCATTCCTACTGGTAATTTAAATCACACAAAACTGAAAAGGTAATGATTCAAATAAAAATATTCCTAATGATAATTTAGTATACAAATTAATGAATTTGAATTTTTTGTTTAAAAAAAACAAACTGTCCCAGACAAAGTACCTTGCTGATTAACAGTGAACCTGTCAGTGACTTACACACTGAGCTATACACTCAGCTACAGTCAGAAGTATTTCACATCTAATGTTAATGAACACAAGCATAACTATTTCCTCACCATCAATATTATTCACAATAGAAATAAGCTTAAATATGTGCCTCTTCCAACGTAAAAGAAAGTAAAAAAAGAATGCAAAAAATGTAAAAGAATATAAAAAAAGGTTTATTTGAAGTGACATTTAAGTTTGCCAGTAGAGTTTAGATTAAAATAATCCAAGTAAAGACTACTTTAAAATCACTTTACACTTAATTTCAAAGAAATCTTTTAATTTCACTAAAATATTTATTTTCTGACTCTAATTAACATTGAACCTTTGGAGTGGATTAGGCTTAGTCCTGATTATAATCTGATATATTTATGGATAATCGAGAAATGCACTTCTCATTGCCTATTAAAAACAATTGCCTATTGCCGATTAAATAATAACATTTTTTACTCTTCTCCTTTTTAATTGTTATATTATTTGGAATTCTGGAATTCAATTAAGCTATTATACCAAAATGATTGTATTACTTTTTCACACATTCTGTTATAACTGCTGTGCTTGGAGTCATTTTCCTGCTTATGACCCATTTAGGCTAAGCTATAATAGCTACCAGACACATGGCCTTATTCGACTGTAGAATACTTGGTTTGCAGAGGAGTAAGATGAACACTCATTACCACTCCACCACCATATTTATGATATCTGGGGTTAGAATATCCTGAAGTGCTTTCTTTGTTTTCACCAAACAGGGCACTGTGCACTATAGCCTAACATCTCTGCTTTGGTCTCATCTTTCCATATAATGTTTGTTGAAAGTCTGATGATACCCTTTATATTTAACTTTGCAAAATGTGGTGTTGTAATTTCTAAGAAAGAAAAACCTCTTTCAAGTCTTTCAAACAAATCGCACATACTCAATCTTTTTCTTATAATCATAAACTTTCAAATTGAACACACTGGAAGCATGTAAAAAATCCAAATGAAGATCTTGTGTTTTTTTTTGTTTTTTGTTTTTTTTGTATAAATGTTTGTATAAAGCACACTCTCTCTTGTGATAACATTTCTAAGAAAGCTCTCCTGTGGGAACGTGGACACTTCTTTTTAAATACTTTTCAACATTAAACACACACACGCACGCACTCACTCACTCCAAAGCCCTAATGAAAATATAGGATGCTGTCTCCAATTCAGTCATTTCCAGTTTGTCTCTATCTCACTAATGTTAGAATCAAAACTGAAAAGGTGGGAATGAAATCTTGAAATACACTATGAGACAAACTAATAAAAAAAACCCAGATATAAAGAGATGTAGTAAACAATGCCAGCATAGCTCCTTTACCAGCAGAGAAATACAAACAAATTAAAAAGCAGCTGTGTATTGGCAGAGATGCATTGATCCTGTTTGTTTGAATTTATATTTCACAGTAGATGAAGTCATAGCTCAAAAAACATCCTGAGATATTAATTATTCTGTGATTTATGAGTTTGATTGGGATGCAGGTACAAAGAAAAAATAGCAAACCCAACCTCTAACCACTTTTAAATGATTTCTCCTTCTTCTTTCCCCTAACACACTCTGTAACACTCACCATCTATAATTTCCCGTGTGCCAGTGGAAGATCATGCACTCATGCTCTCAGGTCTCTGTCTCTGACTGTGGGCTAGAACTGCTTCAATGAGCCACATCTGTTTTTGCTCTGCCTTCCTCTTCACCTCTTCCTCTCTTTATGCCTCCGGCCTTCTCCCTCCCTGTCTACCGCTCTTTCTCAATTTCCCCTCAATTTCCCACCTCCGTATTTTCCTTTGTCTTCCACTCCCAGGAGGTGGGAGAACGGAGAGAAGGAAAAAAGACCTCACAGAATGGTCTATCATCTGATTGTCTGATAGTCAACAAGGGGAAAAGTGGCAGCATTTTAATCATGCCTGGAACCCCAGAGCGTACGGTCAACAATTACTGCATAAACAAATTGAAAATAGAAGAAAATCTAATTGTGTGTGTGAATACCGGCAGGAAAAAAACAGTGTTAAACAGGTGAAAACCAGGAACTCTTCCACATATGGTTTTCTCATTTTTCTATGCAATACAATTTTGATTAGCTGTTATTATCCTTCCTACCCTTTAGTAATGTTTAAAAAAAAACATACTTATTATTGACTTTCTTTTGCTAAATTTTTTACCAACTTTAATAATTTTTTATTTTGTCTCCTCCATTATAGCTAAATAACATAGATATATGGAACTAGACACTACGTTAAAAATGTAGTAATACCCGTTGATCCTTTTGCAGTTTGTAACATAGGAAACACAAAACTCAGAGTATTACTCTAGAGTATTACAAAAAATTGCCTAATTTAACCATGATATGAATCCAAATTGTCTGTGATGCCACAGAAGCCTTTTATAGAACATTAATCAACAAAGTGAAACATGAAGAGGGAATAACCCAACAGATAGATCGAGGGTGAAATTGTTTGAGAACTGTAAAGCTGAGTTATCAGATGAAACTAAATTAAAAACTTTAAATATCTTACAACGCGCCGTTCATTTGTCATCTAAAAATTTGCTACTGTGTCACAGCTGTAAAGAAAGAAAGACATGGCTATACAACTAAAGTGATGTGTCAGGCAAGGAGAGCATAAATCTGAGAATAAGCCTGTTGTGCCTCATGGTAACTCAGGAGGAGGAGCTGCAGAAATGCACAGCATAGGTAGGATGATCTATTGATAAGATAATTATTTTCACACCACAATATTATGTGTATTAAAGAAAGCTTTGCTAAGACAAAATATTGCAGTATGCTGTTAACTATGCTTTGGATGTCACAGACAACATTAAAAAGATTGGGATTTTATCAGATGAAACTAAAATGTAGTTAGCTGCACTGAAATAGGCTGCATATCACCTGGAACACACCATCCCCACATTGTGTGTGTGTGGGGGGGCTTTTTTTCAGTAGGGAGAAGAAAACTAGTTAGAGTTCATGGGAAAATACATGAAGTTTAATAAAAGGGGATCCTAGACAAAAGCAACCTGACCTGAGCTTAAATTCAGTATCCAGATGTCCAAATCTGGTAGAAACACAGCTGTACTGTAATTGTAAATGCAGTTGATTACTTTTTAGGGGTAAATACATATGCATACCTCATCTTTTGATTTTATCAGTAAAAATAGAAATGGAAAGCATTTCTTTCCACTTCAAAACTATATATACTACTTAGTGCAAGTCTATCACAGGGATGTCAAAATGTAGTCCTTGATGGCCAGCGTCCTGCACCTATTGTGTGTAGCAGGACTCTGGAGAACTGGTCTTTAACTCAGGAGGTAATTAAGCCATTTGGTTCAAGTGTGTTGGGAAATGTAAAAGTTGCAAAGTTGCAAGATACCGTCCATTGAGGGTTTGAGTTTAACATCCCTGGTCTATCAGCTAAAGGCTGGTTAACACAGCATGAATATCTAAATGGTAAGGTGTTTTTCCACAACGTAAAAGACCCCACATTCGAGGATAAAAAAATTGGGAATAGAGTAGTTTCCACGTACAACAACAGATGCAATCGAGAGGGTGGTTTTGCCTTAATTGCTTTGATGACTAAGAAAAGTAGGCAAAGTCCTCATTTCTATGTCTATCTAAATAACTTTGGCATATGGCATAATGTCCCTTTGTTCATTATCCAAACAGAACCTTATGCTCAAACTCTTATTACATAAGACACAAAATATCTAACTGCTCAAGATCTATATCATCATTTGGCATTCACTCTAGAATTTAAAGGAATATCTTAATTTCTTTCTCCTGAGTCAGTTTTAGAACCTTGATCTGTATCTACTTCTCTGTCTCCTTTTCTTCATTTTCTTTCTCTATGCTCTCTCTCTCCATGTGGTTGTGTCTGTGTTATTTCACACCAACACAATCAGTCACGGTGCATCTCACTACATTGGTTTTCAATAATTTCCCATGGGTGTTAGATGAGGTCTTAACCCATAGTGCTTGAAGCACTTCTCTCGTATCAGATTGGTTGGGGGTGAGTGTGTTTGGGAATTGTTTGCAGGTCTATCTCTGCAAATCTGCTGGAGGGTACATAACGATGAGGTCTGCTCCAGATCTTAACCCTGACCTTAACCTCACCAAACCCATTACCATTTCTAATAAAATGCCCTGACGCAGTCATTCTAATGTTGTCAATCTTTTAAACCGTGGAACAATTAAAGCACTCAAGAGGCATCCAATTTTCTTGTAGGGCAGAGGTTGCAGAAAGAGGTTGCTTGCATTTCCCCATATAACCCTTTTAACCCATTAAAACAATGTCTTGTGTTACAGCAGCTCCTGTGTTATGCAAAAAAAAAATCTTAATCTTTAAAAAAAATCTAAAAGCCGATTTGCTGAGGCCTACTTGCTGTGTCTGAGCACACACCAACATGTTTGATCAGTGTTTTTTTATCATGTGTGAATTAAAAATCGCAAGATTGCCAGTAGCTTTCCGTGGACATCTTACTTAATACAAAAAGGTGCTACCCATGTGTGAAGAAGACTATTTCCTAGAGCTTTTTATCAAGAACAAAGAAAGCCTTTTCTTGAACGATCCAAATGTTGGTTAAATTTACAATTTTTAGTCCAATACAAGAAGTCTTTGTTTCCAAAAGAGTTAATTTTTGTTGAAGAGTTGACCAAGAGGAAAGTACAGAATAATGACACTATACAGGGTGTTAGAATTTCTCCATTTAGAGAAACATTTCAACCAGGATGTTGATAAAATGTTCCAAAAAATCAAAAGTGGACTAAACTACTGGTTAAGTCAACTAGTCTGGTAGATGTGATTTTTTGTCTTTAAGCAGTAATTTACTTATTGGGGGAATTATATTACTTCTCAAAATATGCTGTTTTACAACTTATTGAAAATAAATACAATGTCTGTCTTTTAGTTTAATTTAAACAGACATAATACTTAGCATAACACTGATTTTTTATTTTTAAGTCATTTTGTAGATTTTCAGTTCATACTTGGTGGAACTAGCCTGGCCAAGCAGACTGAATTACACAATGCCTAATTCGGTTTGGTAAACTGCTGTTGACACCAGCCAGATCTGGTCGGACCAATTACAGTGCGCGAGGCGTAACTTTCGATGCTTCAGCACCAGAATTACTTAAAATGCAGCGGCGCTTTTCTGCTAACATAACAACACGATGGGGGCTGCAACAGAGCAATGCTGCAATGAAAATTAAAAATGCAATAGAGAGCACACTTTATACCAGGCATCCTCAAATCTGGCCCTTGAGGTCCGTTGTCCTGCACATTTTAGATGCATCTCTACTTCCACACCTGAATACCATTGTTCAATTATCTCCTCAGTATGCAGCCAAGTTCTCTAGAGTCCTGCTAATTACCGGACTATTTGACTCAGGTGTGTTAAAGCAGAGACGCATCTAGAAGGTGCAGGACACCGACCCACGAGAACCATGAGTGAAGACTGCTTTATACTCTCAGATTTTTTTAGGCAAAACCAGCAGAAATTGTTCACTGGAGAGTTTCTTTGATGGCTTGACATGTTTCATGGACTACAAAATTACTAAAACAGAGCGGGTCGCTTAAAATTTTTGCGTCACATTTGAAGTTATATGATTGGTTCTAACCTGATGATGTGGACACTGTTAGTCCCATCTTTAAAATCAAGCTCTACCAACTCTAGACTGATATGCCATATACTGTATATGTCATTAAGTCTGGTTGGCCAAGCTATGGTGGAATATCGGGGCAAAAAGGAGGAACAGGAACTCGACTGATCTGTATACCTTGATAGAACACCCTTGGAACAAATTAAAGTTTAGACCATGAAACACAGCCTGTTGTCCAACACCAGTGTCTGAGATTAGAAATGCACTTGTAGAAATAGGTCAGATATTCCCATGAAGACTTTTCCAGATTATATTGAAAACCTTCCTGACAGAGTTCTGGCCAACACCACATGGAATAACATTAGGTACTTCTTCTTGCTGCTGCATTACAAAAGGTTTTCAAGAGAAGACATGAAAGATTTTGATAATCATTAAAAGACAATTTCAAAATTATTTAGATGCGATGAAATGAAAGCAATGCTGATAATTAATGTTAATGAAATTATTTTTTATATTTCAGTTGTACGGTTTTGTTTGTAGAGCTGTATGAATTAGAGATGTATTCAAAAGCTCTGATACCAAACATTAATTTGAAAAAGTTGGTTTGATTGTGGCACTCTTTTTTTATTTGATTTAATAAAGCTTACAGGCATCCCTGTTCAACTAGCTTGTTCTTGCACATCAAACTTTATGGTAACAAAGACTAATCAAATGAAATCACCGGTAACAACAGCTTAGGACTCAAATGATAAAAATTAGCTAGTAGAAAAAGGTCCCACTAGAGAGGTGTTGATGGAAAAAAGGCAATTTTATGCCATGATTTCAGCAAATGCATCCATTGATCAAACGCGCTCAAGGCTGATGGATTAGCTCAGTGAATCGGGGTGGATGTTTTAACAAGAACGTCCATGATTAAATGTGAGGGATCCTCTCATTCATTGTCTCAATCGGCAGTGCTGAATGAATGCAGTGGGGGGGTTAAATTAAGTAGCTATTAGCATTCAGACTGGTGCCTGGTATCTCTTCTTTACTTTCTCACAGGATGGATTGTCTGCTTTGCAGCTTGATTAAGTGTCATATTATTTTCAGCAGTAAGAAGCTCCTATAAGCTGACAACAGCCATTGATGTTGCTATGAAACTGATATGAAAAGAATTTCTGATTCCTCTTTCCTTCATGTGGCAGATTTTTCTTTGAACAAACTTTGGGTTTCAACTTATTGTTCTCCCAGATTCCGATATCTTACTCATTCATCTCTCAAAAGCACTTTGTTCCTAAGTGGTTCACATCCAAAATACCTTATCTTCAATAATTCTTATCACACCTTAACCTGTCTAAACCTCTCTGTCGCCACTGTCAGCCACAAATAGTAATCTTCTTTATATAAGCTTTTCCTAATTTTTTATTTCCATTTTTTTATTTCTAACCTATTTTTTTTGCTGCTTTTCACTTGTTTCTTCTCAGTCCAACATCGTTTCGAAAAATCCTTCATCTGGTTGATGCAATAAATAACCTCTCAGCAAACAAATAACACATGCATGTACATTCTTCAACTGTTCACATTTTTTTAATCCAAAATGAAAAAAAATATTCATGTGGTACAAACCTCCCACATTAACCCCCCCACCCTCAATAGTGAATGACTGACAGTTGAGCTGCTGCATGTGTGAGCGAGCCCGTGCACCCATGTGCCATCTGACGCTCAGGGGGCAGGGGGGTACATCTTTAATGTGACACACTGGACTCCTGACAGTTAGCTGTCTGAAAGTGAGTATGTATACAGTATGTGTGCCACACACAAATTTCCATGTGTGTACACGTATGTGTGTGAGTGTGTTGGTAAGCACCAGTGACAGTAGCTCTATATCCACAGGCTCCTCTCCAAACCTGTCAGGCATGGCACAACAGAAATCTTTTTAAAGATTAATTTTATTGCCTTGCTGCTATATTAGATAGTGCAGTCGCGGGTGACAGGGAGGATGGGAGTGTGAAAGACTGATATGTGGTATAATTCTTTGGCTTAAACTCAAATTACTGTCAAGACAGCGTATACACCTTATCTCGTCTCTGGGGCTCCACAGGAACCCTATGGAAGGGGGAGATATACATTAGATTAAAGGCTCCATCAAACATAGATAGTTCACAGCAATGAAACAGAGTAACTCTTATCAGTTAAAATAATTTATCATAATATATAATGATGTAGCCTAATTTATACTGGTTTTTAAAATGGACAATTGCTTCTAAGTAACAACAAATGTGGTCATTTATTGAAAAACTCAGTTTGGATAACAGATGACTGATTGCACATGAGAGAAGATTAGAAATAGGAGAAAAATGGGAAAAAATGGTGAATATAATACTTTATCCTAAATCACTCCTACAGCTGATTTAAGAATGAATTTGTTCACACGAAGGGTCCTTGCATGAGGTCCAATATCTTTTCCCTCTTTGTCCTCAGAAACTAAAGATGCCTTCCTGAAAAAGGGGCCAGACATCAGCGTGGTACTATGGACCAGTGATTCTGTAAGAGTAAACAATTAATTACCTGTATAACACGGGCATATACAATTCAAAGGACTCTCTGATCCACTCCCAAAAGGATGAAAAAAGAAGCTTGTGAAAGCTTGTAGAAACCGTGTGACAGTTTGTGTGATGTGATAGAATGATTTTTCACAAAAAAATAAAAAACGACACAAGTAACAGAGACCAGAGACATGCGAGGGGAAACCATTGTGGCCGCCAATCGGTGAGGTTTAAATAAGTGATTTAATCTTTATTATACTGTGGTTTTGTATGCCATCTGAAAAACATAGGAAACATTTTCTTGATAGGGACTTAATACAGAGTAATTGGATCAGTCTTAAAGTTGAAGTGGATTTATATTGCCCAGGAAGTTTTTAATAAAAATAGTAAATCCTCATTCTTAAATATTTCTTATATATCAAAAAAGGTCTTCCCTTTTAGCTAAAATGTCTAAAACTCACTGATAAGTGGAACAACACGCTCTTCCTTAAACCTGTACATTGTTTACATTACATTAATCATTGCATGTCTGTTCATGCAGTGTGTGTTTATCTCACACTCATCACTCAGAATCTCAATCTGAGCTGACAAACTGACACTTCTCCCTCTCCTCTGTGTCTCTCCAACTTTTATTTTTTATCACCTGAGAAAATGTCAAAGGTGTTTGACAGATTTCACAGCTAATATTTCTGGCTTTGATGTTATGCAACAAAACAAAGAGGATCTTTGAGATGAACTAATGAGAAATCAGTCTGTAAGGAAAAAGAAAGACACTCAGCAGGCGAAAGTGTCAATGTGAATAAAAATGGGACTGTTTTCTGTGCTTAACTGCAATGTTTTCTGCAATGCAACACAGATAAACCACTTTTAGGATGTGAATCTGGGGCTTCAGGCGTTCTTTTCACTTCTAAACAGCCTGATTACTGCTCTGATAAAAGTACACTGCTGGAGCTCAGGAGCCGAGTCTGGATATCAGGCCTTTTCATGGAAGAAAAAAATAAAACAGGGTGTTTGCTCTGAAAATAGCATCAAAGCAACAGCACTAATCCAAGAGTCACTGATGAAATGGCAAAAATCAAAGCAGCTTCATTGTGTTTCATAAACAGACGACAGATCTCTGGAACGAAGAAAAATGGAGGATGTCACTATTATTTTAATGCTGCAAATCCTAACTAATGGCCTCAGTGAATAAAGTAATCAAACTGGTTCTCTGTACTGGCCAACAGATAAAGGGAACATGCTTCCTGATTCCTCGACAAAGAAGTACAGCTGAATCAGGTGAGAGATGAAGAGGTGTATAAGACAGACTCACATAGCACTTAACACAGCAACATGAAAAAGACTTGATTATAGGTTGAGTAGAGGGAGGGAAGGAATGAATTATGTGGAGATGAAGAGAGCAAAGCACAGGAGGGGGGAAAAGAGAGAAAAAATAGGAAAGAAAGGGAGCGAGGCTGATGGAGATTACATTTTACATCCAAGCATCAATCTAAAGAATACTGACAAGTCAGGGCAATACGCATAAGTTGAAAAAAGACAAAGGAAATGTCATATCACTATGACATAATACCACATCTGTAAGGAATAAGTCATATATCTATTTGGACTCACAAACAACACAATGATAATGGTATATATTGCCTAAAATAATCATAAAAAATCTCATTTGAAAATCAAAGGTGTCAAGAAAACATGACAGTCTGAATAATCTGTTATAACACCTAGGCACTCAAAGAGGAAACACGTCATGTTGATATGGGGTTTGCCACATTCAGAATAACTTGATCCTGAAGTGTTTACATGCATGTATGTAATTATATGTTTTCATTCATTTTTCATTCTAGATGTATTCAGCAAATTTATAGAAAATAACAATATTCAGAATGCTTAACATCAAATCTTTCAGTCTTTAAGCAACATACAAAAAAACCTGCCTATTTTTTTTTTTTTCCAGTTCTGTGCATTATCTGGTTAGACTTTTAAAGTTAAATACAAAATATTAAATACAAGTTTATTTTCAATACAATCTCCAGTTGGCCTCCAGTAAACAAATTATGTGTATTTATTGCTTAATAAACTCAATGTTAAATACTAATGAAAGCCATTTCAAAGCTGGGAAGCACATTGAGCAGAAGTTGTATTTTGTTGTTATTTATTGAGTCTCTTGTTCTGCGGTGATTAGAAATAATCCCATCGAAGCCATATCTGTTTATTGTATGAATGAGTGCAATAAAAAGCCTTGGGGCAGTAAATAGACCTGGCATCTGGAGCTGATGGTTGTGTATCTCATAACATATAACTGCTGGTGGAACCAGTTGATGTAACAAAGGAGAAACTGGAACTTTGTGACTCCCTTCTTCAACACTAACTGGGTCAAGGTTGATAATCCCTTGAGTGTAGCTCACAGAAACAGCTTTGGTCATAAAATACAAACTGCTTGGCATCTGGTTTGAGTATGCTTGACTCTAATTGGTCAGAGGACAATGATGAATGTGTTGGTAATTTACATGCTGCTTTGCTTTTAATTAAAAAAACAGATGTTTTAAATCTGGCCAACAGAGTAAAATCATCTAAATTACCTTTCTATAATTATCAGGAGCAATATTAGATATGTGATTTAACACTGGAATGAAAGTAGCACGTTTGTTATTGCATTACAGGCATGTTTCTATCTCACTTTTAAGACAGCGAAACTGGCAGACAGGTTCATATTTCTGATATAATCACACTAAAAAAGGCCCAAGCAGCAACTCACAGTCCTCAAGAACAATGTGTTTTTTACAACTTCTGGGCAATGAGGAGAGTAAAAGGTCTAAATGTCATTAAAACTGGAGATCAATGAAACACAGGCAGAGTGTAGGGTTCACTGTAAAGCTTTGCTGTCGGAATGGAAAAAAAACTTAACAAGACCTAGTCTACAATGCAGTGTGTGTGTGTGTGTGCATGAAAATCAAAGAGTTATGGGTGTATCGAACACAAGAAGGCACCTGAGGTAGCAAGACCTAATAAAATCCTGTAAAACATTCACTCAAGTACTGACAAATGGTAATTGTGATTGGGAAGATGGAAGAGGCAATAAGATGAAGAATGGGAATGATTGGTGCTGGGGAAATGCAATTTGATTTGGTTTAACAAACCTAAAGGAAACTTGTTACAGAAGTGTTCAGTAGAATAAAGTAAATCGCTTAAAATTACATTGGGAAAATTGTTGTTTTCTTTCCCAGTGCAATGTAATCAAACTAAATCAACACTCTCATTCACTGATTTCAACGCTTTATGGAGGCACTGATTGCTTTAATCAATTGTCAAAGTTGATTACTTCAGTAAAAATAAACATCTATAGTGATGGTAAAAAGAAGCTCTACTATTAAGTTTTAGATGTCAGGAAATCCTAAGAACATTCTGGTATTTAACAGGTATTCTAGGCTCAGCCTTCGATTAGCTCTTAGCCGAAGTGAGATAAAATGTTTTACTTCTTTCAACAGGATTCCAACAAAGCCAGCATGAATTAATCTATAAGATAATGTTAATAATCATGCTTTGATAACCTTTATTCCTCGGTTTTTGCATCAGTTTCTTTTTTCAGATGTTTTTCCACCTCTGTTGTTGAGTGTTGTGACATTGAAGGGATTTTCACTGATGTTTTTGTCCATTTTTGGATAATTGTTATGATGCGTATCCACAACAACCATAGCTAATAGGTATTTTTTACACCTAGGAACAGTTAATTAACATCTCTATAGCTGAAATACTAAATCAATTACTTCTACAAGTACCAGCTGAGTTGAAAAGGAAGCACCAGGGATCCAGAAAATGAGCACAGAGAGGAGAGAGAAAGAGAAAATTTAAACTATGTCTTTCGTCTCGGACTCCAGCAGCTCTTTTTTTGACTACACGAGTAGACAGAGATTTAAAGAAGACTTGAAAACTCAAAGGAGATAGGTTAGCAGTGCTTGTGAACAACAGGTGGTGTCCTCCAGGGCATGTTAATGTGAAGATTTGTCTCCACAACCAAGATATTGAACCATTGGCAGTGGGTTTCTGACCATATTATTTTCCCAGAGAGTTTACCAATAAACATTTCATCGTCTACTGTTGCCCACACTGCATGTAAGGTAATTGGTTCCATTGTTGGTAAGATACAGACAGCCAAATGCATTTGTGGAAATAACTGGTGATTTTAATCACATCTCACTCTCTGCTACTCATCCAATGTTCCAACAGTTTGTTGGCTGCTGTAGCAGAGAAGACAAAACTTTGGACTTGTTTTTTGCAAATGCAAATGACTCCTGCATCACTGAAGAAAGACCTCTTCTTGAAAACATCAATTAAATTCAAATATACTTTATTCAAAGGGAAATTAAATTAGTATAAATCATATCACAATCCTTTTTCTCTGCATATAAGCCACTTTATAAGAGACAACTTGCATTAAAAAGAACTGTTGGTTCACGTTGGCAAACCAACGAGCAGCTATCAGGTCCTGTGCAACTTCCTTATTGCCGTGGAGTTTGAGTTGAAGATGCCATCATACACCTGCCTTAATAAACCCACTGTCATTCAGTCAAGCTAGACAGCACTGTGAGGATCACATTCATTAATTTCTCCAGTGTATTTAACAATCCAGCCTGACTTACTTTGTGAGAAACTTTAGAAGACTCAGCTGGAGGCATTGATCATTGTCTGGATCAAAGACTGCCAGACAAGCAGACCACAATTTGTTAGACTGAAGAGTCAACTGTCTAATCCAGTGGGCAAAAGAACAGGAGCACCACATGGGACAGTACTCTCACTATTCCTTTTTACTCTCTACACCTCTGATCTCCAGTACTAGACAAGGTCCAGTTACCTGCAGAAATAGTCAGATGACTCTACAGTCATTTGGTACTTTAAAGATGGACAAGGTTCTTTGTACATGGAGCTGGTGAACAGCTTGGTCGCATGTCGAGGAAACAATAATCTGATCCTGAATGTCAACAAAACAAGGCAGGTGACTGTAGATTTCAGAAGAAACAGGAACAATTTGAATCCTGTTAATATCATGGGAGAAGAAGTGGAGGTGATGGAGGAGTATAAATACCTTGGTGTTCACCTGGACGACAAACTAGACTGGGGATGCAACTGTGAAGCCATATACAAGAAAGGCAGAGCAGAATGTTCTTCCTAAGGAAGCTTAGGTCCTTTGACATTTGCAACAAGATGCTACATATCTATTATAAGTCTGTTGTGAAGATCACCTGCTGGGGGAACAGCATCAGAGCAAATGACTTAAAAAAAGCTCAAAAAGCTGTTAAAGAAGGTCGACTCTGTTCTAGGTTCTCCTCTGGAACCTTTGAAGATTATTTAACAAAGACGAATTCTTCAAAAAGTGAAGATTATCATGGACAGCAGTGAGCATCATCTTCAAAAGATTTTTAAACAATGAAAAAGTGTCTTCAGTCAAAGGGTTCTACAGATCTGGTGGAAGACAGACCAATAAAGAAGATCCTTCCTCACAGCTAAAGCTATCAACAACTACTACTACTCGATGAAAAAACAAACAAACAAAAAAAAACTTATGAGGTAATGTAATATTTATTTACCCTTCAGGATAAATAAAGTATTTTTGAATTGAATTGAATGAATCTTGGAATTTTAAATGTGCAAAGATCATCTATATATTTAAATTGCTTACAATTACAGCCCTTACTTAACTAAAGAGACACTGAAAAATCAACTTTCTAGATCTAGTGAGGATTACAAATTTTCAGTTAACAAATTTCCTCATGCCTAACCCTGTGGTGTTGACGTTGTTACTGATGGAAGCTTTTTATTTTGATTGCTAATATAAATGTTAAAGTCACATAAGAATAATTTAAATACGTAATTTTCACTGTGTTTTTAAACTGATCATAAATCCCTTTTTTATTACTCTCTTATTAACAGGGTGATATCACCTCTCATTCAAATATATACAATTGGGTGGCTCATCACAAGAAACCTAAAATAAGCTCATTTTAATTCTTACAATAAAGTTCTTATAAATAAAAACCAAATCAGAGACAACTGGTATTGGCCTGTCAAAGCTTGACATAAAACAGATTCTAGAATTTGTCCACAAATAAATAGGTGCATCTGTGTGAATATTACACCACCTTATTTGACTTTGGTTTTATCAGTTGTCAACCTGAGAAAAGGAAATTGGGATGTGAATATTAATAATTTGATCCAGTTGGGTAAACCACCTTGGGATACGTTACCCTTCTAACCACACTGAAGGTGATTGAAGGTGTTAATTAAAACATCTAGCAGTTGGATGAATAACTGTATCTAATCAAAAGTGCTAAAGAATGAGCAAAAAATTTGTTGAAGCAGCTAGAGATTGTTTCCAGCTGAAATCACATGACCTTTCCCATCCAAGGACACCAGCGTCATCTTTATTTATTACAGCAACTTAATTAAAAGTTTTAAATAATTTCTGCTGAGAGGTAGCAGCTGCAATAAATACTTAATATTTCTTTAAGGTTCTGTCTGCATCTCTCACAGATAAAGAAGATGAACAACACTAAGCTGCAACTTAGTGTCTTCTGAAATATTATTTACACTTAATTTAGTTATTTTTCTTCCATGTAGGTAAAGGCCGTTGATTACATGATGCAAAGCATGAGGAAAACTGATGCTTGTGATTATGCCCTTTACATGTTCATTTTATTTTCTCTTTATTTACTAGATTATAATCAAATCTGTTTTTAAAATACATTTATTAGCATTGTGTACAGCTGTAGGAAAACATTTGAGCTTCATGTGAGAAAGTAAGCATCAATAAAAACCACTGAAGCTGTTTGGGGACAGTGCACACTAGGGCATTAACAAGTTCAGATTTTTCCAAGTCGACTATTTGACAAAAATCGAACTAGAGTCGATGCGTTGTTCTGTTACATTAAATCATTAAATTCTGGTGGCCTAAAATTACTTACATTACGTCTTGCTGCAGCGACAGTCTTAGTTATATCAGCTAGGTCTAAATCCAGCTTTTATTGCTGACTGTAGTGTGTGCTTTACTAAGCACATACAATAAGAGACCAGTACGAACTCCGACATGCAGCCATTTTCTAATAATTGCACCAACTGTTGTTG